>DVOY01000643.1:0-10786 GCA_018237585.1 Apyrrothrix maculosa | reverse complement strand
CTTAGAACATGGAGAGCCCTCATAATTACATTGGCTTATTCTAAAATACTCTGGTTTTTTTCTCATGAAACAATAATAACGTAAGCTTAAATACGCTGGAAAATGTACAAAGTACTGATACTCCTCCTCTGCCTACATCGTTGGGGATTACAGGCGTGATGTTGCGTTTTTTGTGATAGAGTAATTTAAGTGTATATTATATTAGGAGGAAGAACCATAAATTTGACAGCAAACCAAAAGTTTTAACAACAAATGTACATTGTAAGGTATCCCTAGTTTCTGCGGTCAAAATACGCGACTGATAAAACACAATCAAAACAAAAATCGGAAAGAACAATGCAAGAAAGCGGAAGGAAAAGCAAATTACACCAATACCACAGTTATGCAACACATTAATGAAATCGAGAGCATATTTGTGTATCAAAACATAATTCAGTGGCAAAAAGTATCTCTTAAGGATAAGCATCTCGATCGATCTAATGGATGAAAATATCTATCTATCTCTCTATCTAAGTATAGCGGATAAGCGTCTCTAGCAGAAACAGGAATGCGTTGCAATGAAAAATTACATTATCCAAGCTGCCCATACGTCAGCCGCTTATCAACTGTGCTTATATTATTGTGTTTGGAAGCTATAGCCGCTATAATATTAACACATATGACTTTGAAGAAGCTAAAGAGTATTATTACGCGGACGTTATAAGCCTCCTTAAACCTCAGAGGTGGTAACGAAGCTAATTTAGATCTTATGCAGTATAGGAGTATCTACTGGGCATAAATACGAACATCAGGCACTGCGTGTGCGTTTGAAACTTCTATAAAATGAAAAATAATGACTGGCAATTGCCTAGATATTGAAATTATTATGACAATTTTAAATAATTTCTGTAAGAGCACCGTATGTGTTCACCAACCGTAAAATAAATATTCATAAATTCAAATTCTTGTTTCCTCTCAAAATTGTTATGTTGCTTAAACAGGGTGTTGAACCGTATCTAGTTAGTTTCTTGCATTAGCCGTGTTATCTTTGATGTTTTATTTCCTGTTACCTATTTTGGGTCAAGCGTCCGTATCGAAATGATGCAACCCAGTGTTTGTAATCTATGGTGTTGATATGATCCGTTTTGGAAGTTTTAGGGTTTTATTGCAGGGCAATGTTTTGATAGGAACTGTTGCAACGGTTTGTTTAGCCTCCTGTAAATTAAACACATTTGAATTATAGAAAGAGTACAAGCTGCTAAACCTTAATGTTCACCCTGAATAAAAGTCTAATTAATTTATGAATGTGTATACTTCTGAGTATTGATAAGCAACGATTCTTAAACACAGATAAATATCGCCAAAGAAACTATATAGCGGAGCGCGTCAGGATACGCTTTCCAGGACTTAGTTTACATACGCGTAGTAGAACTACGTCCGCAATGAAATGATACTAAACATGCAACCGCCTTCAAAATCTTATTTATAAATAATCAACACCAGATTCTAGCACGCGCGATAAAATGTGCAAGTACTAACTAGGGAGAACAAGAAAAAGAACGTACACACGAACATAAATATCTATTAATGAGGATAGTAAACCAGTAACAGAAGATAAGCTTGGTAAAGTGAAAACAGTGTAATTGCGACATCAATTAGCTCATACCGTGCTTTCTAAATTCCTGTTTAATGCCCTTAGCGGGAATAAAAATGTTGGCACACGGGAAGAGGTTATAAAAAGACTAAACCTTTAACGTTCTTCTTATCAATGGCTTCCCTATGTCTCTGCAAATGCTAATAAATTGTTCACCGGCTTCTTTGCATTTTGCCTTGCAGATAGTCCTAATAGTTTCAAAATTTTTCGAGTTTCGTTCATAATTTCTATTCATCGATATAAAATCACGACAAAGGTAAATAATAAAGAAGACAAAAACATCTAAATACGGGATTCAGTGCCTAATGTATTATCCGACCTAACAGAAATGTTGTAATAATTCCAAAGTTATTTTAATAACCTTAATTGATTAGACGCTTAACTGTTAAAGTAGTTTACTTAATGATAATTTTGTATGGTTCTAATTACGGTACAACTGAAATTCATTCAGCAAGCTACCGAATACCACAGCGCGAAAAATTCAAAACTGTTTACTTTATCAAAATAGTCATTATCTTCATCAGCCTATCTCAGTCCACTGCTGAATATAGGCCTCCTCTGAGTGATTTTCGCCCATAATCACCACGCCGGGCATGCGGATTTTGGATCGCAGAGCACAGCTTCTCGCACCACCTACGCTGCTGCGGCCAGTGTCCAGGACATGTAGCCAGCGCGGTCAACCAGCACTAAATAGTACTTTACGCTATTTACTTTATGGTTATCAGACAGACCAATGGACCCTTTTTACGTCTGGTAATATTTTACTCGTATTGTAACGGGATAACATTTTCATATTTCATTATTCCGTCTTCGTGAGTGTGACCAGTCTAAATCATTCAAGGTATCACGTTTACCTCATCTTAAAGCTTGTTACGTAACAACAATTGCGTTGAGATGGATTTTTGTCACCTAGAACTTTCGTTTCAACTCGTTAGCTACTTCCACATCTCTGATGATTTAAAACGGATTCATGTTTCACCTATTGGTACTTAGGCACGTATTTAGAGCAGCCAACTTAATTGTGGGCAAGTTAATTAGATCGAACGCTGAATGGCCAGATATCATCGCCGTGGGAATGTTACTGTTACGGTACGATCGCCGGCCGTTCGAGAGATTGCCCGTTTTGGAACCAAGTCGGAAAGTATTATACTAATGGCGCAGACGTAACAGGAGTCATGTAGTTCTGAATACTGTCCACGTAGAGTGTAGAATTTAGACTTGTTGGTCGAGTTTCATGATGATTCTATCGTGTAGATTGCAAGAATCTAGATCGTTTATGTCTTAGCTATTTGCGTTATTTAATTATCTTAACTAAGAACGATCGAATTGTTTCGCAATGTATGTAGTTTTATCAGAATAATTTTTTTTTATTATATATTGCTTTCTAACAATCAATTCACAAACTGAGCAAGTTCCTTTACTTTAGGTCAGTTTTCTTAACTATTGTAAAACATTTCATAATGCCTACATATTACGTTGAACATTACAATTCTATGTATAAATTAATACACATTATATTTTCTTGTATTACTTAAAAAATATGTAAGTTCATAGGTATATAACATTCATAAAAACACAGCCTCAATATACAGCTACTGAAGCAATAAAACACTACGGCTTGATAAATTATTGACAAAACAATTTACTTTTTTCTTCTTAAGATAGTGAAATAATGCGAGAATCGTGTTAATTGCGGTATAGAACCAACATAAAGTATACTGCGGTAATAAAAATCAAGTATTTGTACCAAAGAACCGCGCAGTCTTTGAACACGCCGAGAACGCGGTCCAGTCTCCTGACTTATTTATTGTGTGGAACACAAAAAGTGCTTGAAGAGGTTTGTACACGCTTTCTTTATGCTAATTAATATTGACGTATCAATATTCTAAATGTCCTATGTACAAAGGATATTGCAAGTAATATGTGCCTCCTTTAGAGTTCAATGACCGCAGATACAACAAATTCGCTATTCCCAACCGACCGTTCTCTATCAGCGAATAATAAATTACACGATCTCTAATTATCGTGTCGATGGATAATAGAATGGCTATAATTTATAACTGAAGACGAACCGTGATAAATATTGATATGTACAAGGTTAGGGAATTGACCTTGATCCTGCAGTTTCACCCGCGTTTTGTTAGTTTTCAAGTTCGTTACAGCAACCTCCAACCAATCCAATAAAATGTAGCCAAAAAAACAAACAACAATCTTTAACCCTGTCTTTCGATTGAACTCTCTGATAATGATGTTTGAATAATTATGCATAAAGGACGCTGTGGTATGATATATCATAATAATCATACAGATAAAATCACGAAATAAAATCTGCAGCTTTTATCCACATTACATGTAACTTTATTTCACACATTATCATCAATAGCCTGTTTAAGTCCACGGCTGGACATAGGTCTGGCATAGGGTTCCTGTTCATATATCCCATGATCGGTATGCCGGTTGGTGATCACAGAACACGTCTTCTCGCACCTCTTAAGCTGCTGTCCATAGATGGCCAGGGCATTAAGCCGTTCCTAGGCAGGCATTCAGCATTGTTCCACACACAAACATTGAGAAACGTCTTATCAGTTGAGTTAAAATCTAAAAAAATTGAATAAACGAAATCCTGAGCTGTAAATCGAGAATGCATTCTTTTTACAAATCTTGGTTTGCTAGCGAAGAGGAACCACTTTAGGAAGTCCATGCTTATGCAGCGTATCAACAGACCGTGTACCCAAGTATTATCAGGGCACCAAAAAGCTGGACTCAAAAGAAAATCACCGTCTCGGATAATTCATGAGCCATTGAATTCCAAATATGGGTTTCTTGAAAGTGATTCCGAAAATGCAGGCCGCTCAGCTCACCAAAAACGGACGCAGTCCATTCCGATCCAGTTTCTAACAAGAATGAAGCTACCTATATCAAGTCACAAAAAGCATGAGTCCAATAATTTTGGTTAACACAAATAAGAATACCAAATGTAACCCTACTAACAACAAATAACTAGACAATTTAAACACGTTTGAAGACTGTAGACATAACATCATTCACCGGCAAATAATTAAATTTCAATGAATTAATAATGGAAGATAACAATGACAAAATCACAATCTTTAAGCAAAAACCATTAAATGTATCCACCATCAGCAAGTATCTATTTTAAAAGGTTTAGAGCATTCATAGTTTGATTCAACAGATCAAAGAAAAAATTGCTTGTATACGTCAGAATCTCAAACAAGTCACGAAACGAAAGCAAAGCTCCAAGTCCAAACAAAGACGTCCATCGGCCGTTTATTACTTTTCAGAGCTTGTTGCATAAGCTGTTCCGTGCTGTACTAAATTACTTTCCCAATCAACTGTCGATCACCAATTTAAATTACAATTTGAGCTGGTAATTCAACACGTTAATGTTAAGCCTTCAGTCTTATGCTTTCTATCTGTGTACAACTACGATACGAGCATGTATAGGTATTAATTTATAGATCAGTAATTTGAACATAGGTTGTTAAAATTATTACAATGCCTTGCCCACCGATGGGCAACAGCGTTGGCGGTGTGGATCCTATGTCCAGCCGTGGGCTTAAACAGGCTGCAGATTATGATGATGAATAAACATATGCTTTATGTCCGCAAACAATTATATTTATTGCCCATTTAGATCGTCTGAAAATTTCGCTATTAACAGTTTTACTTTTATTATTTAATTTACAACCAATTTCATATACTTTTTCCTTGTATCAAACCATTGTAACATTGCTTTGAAATCTACTATCACTGATTTTTTTGTTATTTACCACACAAATATTTACTTTTCGATCGCTTTTATTTGCACCGGTTTATTCTGTAATCTCGTTAACTTTGATTCGCCTTTAATAGGTTCAAAAGCGATACCTGAAGACCTGGTCTAACTGACTACGTAATCTCATTAACAAGTCTGGATCAGGCGCCAGTAGCTGGTTAGCTCTCAATTAATAATATGAGAGAAAGCCCGTCGTGGTAAGGACTGGCATTATGACTAGAATTAACGTGACAGAGCATACCCCGCTGGTAATGGCAAGAATTGCGATGAAGGAAAATTGATGCCTTTCTAGACGGCCGTTCGTGGTTGATTGCCTCGACGAATACCTGAATACAGACTTCACTTGTCGTATCCTTTGTTATTAAGTAACACTTTCTAATATAATGTACATTCCTTTGTCATTTGATTGCTTTGTTAAAAAACATAAAGGCCTTATTAATGTAATTTATGTTTTAAATATTTTCTCACTTATCACTTTTAAGTATTAAACCTACAGATTTTTAAACTATACATTATATTCACATTATAATCTGAGCTTTACGTAAGATGCGTTTAAATATTTAGATTTTTTCCGGTGATTTTGGCATTGTATTCTAGTACGCATCTGTATCTTTAAGAAAATCTTGAAATTACATGACCACGATCTTGATTATCTTTATTCTGAGAAGAGACCCGTGGAAAACAGTTAAATAAAAAAGAGTTGAAAATGATATATCCCTATAAAACAAAAAAAATCTCAGCCAACTAATATAAATAGCTGTGATTCAATGAGTTTCGCATTTTCAGCCATAGTAGTTTATACGTCACATATAAACCAACCACAACCGTAAAATATATGATCGTTAGCCAATCCCATGATACTTGTATGCGCTGACCACCTGTTGTTCGCATCTAGTTGATTGATTCCACCATTACAGGCTGTGTTCGAACATTTCACCTTGACCACGGCAAAGCAACATGAAAATGAAGTACGTACACTAAATGAATTAGTATAACCACTTTGTGCTTATGTCTTATCAACATTGTTCTTTGACTATAACTATTCATTTCATATAAATCGTATCTGAGGTTCGTCAAGTAATTTTCATCTGTTTCGTCACACTGATTAAATGTTGTTTTTGTCTTACCATCCTGACATAACTACTATAATATTGAATACTTTAAACTGGTTATAACAACATTATTTAATTTATTATTATAACAATGTTATTAAATGTATTACCATAACAATGTTATTAAATGTATTATCATAAAAATGTTATTCAATCTATTATTATAATACTATTAAATTTGTATTTGGTTTTAACCTGATACAATATCAATTAATGCTAATATTATTGTTATTCAGTTGCAGAATTTGACAGTTGTTATGACCATGTTGGAATAATTTAATCAAAAGTTGATCTATATTTTACTTGACACCAAAATATTCTGAACAAATTGGACGCGTATATAGCTCAAATCTTTCATGTGTACTTTAAGTATTGATTAGTGTGTTGGTGTATCTAAATCGCCTCCAACCAACGTAAATAGTTCCAGAGTACTATCGGAAGCAATTACAAGCACGGTGGATATCTTCAATCGAGTACAACTCTGTAAACAAATACATTAAGTTTATAAAGTCAAAACAAACTACTTATTTGGATATGAGTAACAAAAGTAAAATGTCCCCATTTGCAATTTAAGTTTTTCTAATTTGTATGAGAATCCCTTTTACGTATAATTAACAGTTGAATTGAAATTATACAAATCAAAGTGAAGACCGAAACACGCTTAGTATAAAAATAAAATTGTCAATTTGTGTATAAGAAAACGGATAAACACAAATGCCTATGCTAAATTGGTAGCTGATAAGAATGGTTGGTTTATTTTTTTGTTTACAATGCATTGACTTACAAAATGGGCGACTTTATGCCTATTGGCGTTCACTACCATTCAACCTTTGGTAACGGAGAAATTTGCGGCTGGCGATTTTAAATCATTAGGAGAATAAAATAAACAAGCTGTAATTAAATACGCTGTATTATTTGTTATACAATGTACATACTAACAAAAACATATAAAATAATAGAATTGTACATAATCATTATTCAGTATGAGATGAGCATATTGGTATTGCTCAAGAATTTGATTCTGACTCCTAATGTCAGGATAAAATACATCTTATATTTAAATAATAATTGTGTATAAACTTTGCCGATATCGAAAATATGGAAACCAAAACTTGTATAGTGTCTAATTTAGTTTCTTCCACACAAATAAGAGTTGATCTCATTAAATCTTGATAAACTAAATGGTGACTTATTAAAGGCCGTAAAGAAATATATGAATATTTATATATTACTTTAGTTAAAACATCACAACTAATCTACATATGTACAGCTTTGCACAGATTTATATACTGCACGAAACTAATGCAGATCTCGGACGACAAAGTAAAATTATTAGACGATAAAGTTAGTCCACCGCGTATGTTCACAAACTGTTTGTTTTAAATATTATATGAATGTATACAATCTAGTCTATACCCGTATGTTTTATAATCAATTTTTTAACAAGTTTTTTTGTGTAACTTAAGGTGGGCCACAACCACTTTATGTATAGCGTGATGTATTTTGACTGCAATAAATAATTTGGAATCTTTTCTTAATTTTGAACTGTACAAACTAGACTTTGCCACAAATATTTACTAGTCGAAGGCAGAAAACCTCATTTTACACGTTGACATTTTCCATATTAAAAGCAGACAAGGAGTATTCAAGACAATAATTACAAAGGGTTATATAATAACCAGTTATTAGGCAATTGCGCGTAACGATCACATTGAATGTGAAGTGTTGATAATTAAGGATTATGGTTCCAGTGAGTCTGGGTTTTATTGCAGCACTTAAATTGTTTAGAACCCGTATTATACGTTTACTGTCCAGCTCCTTACTTCCGTTTCTAGCAAAGAGTGACATTTTTCAATGGAATATGAGACGGAAATTGATGAAATAAAGATAATTTACACGAAAAGGACACGCAGAGACAGATTGGTGTTGAACAATTGCACCAACACATGTAGGCCAATTAGATTGGGACCGGTATTCTACACTCATTTAACTTCAAATTTAATGGTTTTAGTCATTCTAGCCCCAGACGTGGATCCATGCGAAAAAGTTAGTTTTTTGAAGAGACTTATTACTTCATATTTCCCCATGCACATATAAATAGACCTTCCACAAAGGTTTCTAAATTTTACAATATGTTAAATGTAATGTAAATTATGACCTTATTCGAAAAAGTAAAATGAATGAAAACTTAATGAATATATAAAATTACGCTTCGTAAAGTAAACATAATAAATAAAAGTAAAAAGAAAACTAAATTTTAAGTTGCCTCGTTGGTCGTGTTGGTTGCAAGCGGGACTGCCGGTTGAGAGGCCCTGTGTACAAATCTCGGGTCGAGTAGTATTTGATTTTTCTAAAAATTAGAATTTCTAGTAGTGGATCTGAGTCCGGATTTGTGCCCGGTGTACAGCAATAGTAGGCATATGTAATGTAAACATAAGTAGTCAAACGTGGGAGTGTACTTCACTGCACTGCCTACCTCTTCGGCGATTACGGGCGTGATGTTACGTTTTATTACGTAAATTATAAATCAAATTTATTAACAAATCTCGGATCGACTGCACAGAATATTTATAAAGGTATATTGAGAATCACGAGACCTGTATTTTTTAATGTACACCTATTCTATTAGAATCTGCTGTAGGCTAATATTATATTAATAGAATTTAAATATCTTCATATTTCATTACCTCAGCTACTGGACCCCGTCAGAATAACTTGAAAAATAAATTTATGCTAACCCGGTTCTGGGCTATAAAGTGTAAATTGAGTTTTAGTTATGTGTCCACCTGCCACCCCATAGGCGATAGCGCGAGATGCGATGATTTATTATCCTTTTTCAAAAAACAAGCTCTAATTCCTCTAACAAATTATTAGTAACAGAAAATTTAAAGCTTTGTAATTGAGTTCTATTTGTGTCCACCAGCCTCCCCGTAGGCGATGAAGCGAGATGCGATGATTTATTTTTCTTTTAAACTAAGAAACTCATTTGCCCGAACAAACTTTTAGTATGATATAAAATTGAAAGCTTAATTTCTAGTACCTTTCTTTAGTAAACTAGCGGAATATTTATCAATTTTATCATCCTTTAAAAGATTTGATTTTTATACCCACTTTATCTTACTGCTTTGACTCCCTCGGTAAATATTTATATCGTGTAGTGACGAATACATTCATGTAATCTTAAAGCAAGTTATTAGATCAATTATTTAGTTTACGGTTGGTCGAGTTACTTAACTGCGGGGCATATGCCGTTTATACAAGTTAAAGTGACGTAATATTTAATAAATATTATAGTTATGTATATGCAACATGTAGTAAAACAGTGAATTTTTAATACAAAATGTAAAGCAAATAACTGAATAAAATGATACATATATTATACATGGCCAAGTGGTGCAAGTGCGATTGCTGATCCAGAGGTTATAGGTTCGATTTCCGGATTGGATACTATTGAATTTTTCTAATTTCTAGTAGCTCGGAGTCTGGGTTTGTGTCTGGTGTATGGCAATAGACTCACCACCTATTCCACATTGGGACGTAAAACGTAATTGGTGAAATGTGGGAGTTTACTACACCCTTTTGCCACCTCTTCGGGGAACACAGTTGGGAAGATACTTTTTACATTAAAATACAAGTGTATATTAACAGTAAGATAATAGGGAGTGACAAATATAAAAACGTAAAAGAATAATTTTATAAAATATATAAATCTGTATCGGTTTTGTTACTTCAAGAAACCTGAATGGTCCTTTACCATGAGTGGAAAAACAATTCGATATAGACTTAACGTATTGTTTGTATACGTTTTGCAATAATAAAAAATAATATCATCTCATTTACCTACGCACTCAAATTAAATATGCTACACATAAAATACCTCTACAACATACCTACATAACTCGATGTCGATCAAACAACTTAAGATTGTATAATTTGTATAAATTGTATAAATTAAACAGGAGCCAGTTCCGATGTGACAGATAAATAAACATAGATTTATTGCGTATTATACAAGCTATTAATTATACGGATAAACTAGCACGTGCATTTATTAGTGCAATATTTCAACATGTACCATTTGATGTAATTATTAAAACATTAATGGCATACATATAAAGATGATAAAACAAGAGTTACTTATAACAATTATTCCAAGTAATGATCGCATAACGCAAATCAATTTTAATTGTTTATACATATTCAACATATATATATTTTTATTATTTAGCCATAGGCTCGCGTTTG
>DVOY01000642.1:0-10787 GCA_018237585.1 Apyrrothrix maculosa | reverse complement strand
CTACAAGGATTCGTCATCAGTTCTTAAAGCAGTCGAACTTACTTTAAGAGAAGAACACTCTCTTCAGAATGTGCCTTCGCTGAAACACTCATAAATTTTACCCCATTGGCAATCACCGTTTAACTTGTTGCCCCAGCTGCAAGGAGTAGCTGTAATATGTCGAAATTATATGTTGAAATTCTTATTTCGGTATAAAATTTCGACATATTACCTCAGAGGCTTAAGCTCTTTCAGACAAGACGATATAAATTGGAAAAATCTTAGCAAATTACAAGTTCATAATTGAACAAGATTTTCTCTCCCCGACTGATTAAAAGTTGCACTAATGCTAAAACTATTACTGCTATCGCTAATACTTTACTGCAGCAAGAGATTTAAAGAATTTGAAATAAAATTGAAAAATTAAATGGGACCAAATTTTAGCTCGTTCCGATAGTAGATTTCCAATACTCTCAAATCCAATATGTCAGTAGCGTTATCTCTTTGCCAAAGTCTTAAACAGTTAACGTGACAAAACCTCAACTAAGTTTCCTGGTCAGATTCTCAGAGAGCCAGTGGACTATTTTCCGGTTAATGCCTTCGATTACACAATCAGCGTATAGCGGGCAGTGGAAAAGACAAATCCACTTCGTTCAAAATAAACTATAGCTAGACTTTGCAGATTCCCAAGAGAACATTGATATAACAGATTAAGTCATAAGTTCACTATTTTCTTTCATTTCACGAACATTTTTATGGTTTGCGGGATATGTTACACCATCAAAAGTAGGCTTGAAAATAACTTTCGGGACTACAATTGTACGCTAGCCGTCCTTTTGCGCAAGATACACACAACCTTCACGAATATTCTCCGCGTTGTTTCGCCTAAGTGAAAATTAAGTCCATTCCGCCACCCGTCGGTCACGATCTTATAATGTACCATCAGGAGAATATTAGCCTCGGGTTTGGGGCTAACAGACGACTTTGTTAATGTTATGTATTTCAAAGTGAATCTTGGTACAAAGAAGTGGATATTTCAAAGAAGCAGGATGGTCGTACTTAATACAAAACAGTAGGTACAGACACAGCATACGTGACAAGTGTTTTACAAAAGTGCCTGATGATTGAATTGAAAATGTGTTATTGCTGTATAATTTAGTAATATCGTACAACTAAAGATACTTTAATATTGCTACATTAAAAGTTACTAACTAACAGCAATTCAGAAGAAAATATAAAAGGAATATTTAAGGACCTTAAAACCAAGAAATAACTGGAACAAATCAAATAAAATCCTACTCCCTTTAATTTTATTGTTGTCTATTTCAGTTAAAGTGATGAACTTAATTCGTTTAACACGAAAACTCGAGCCGGAGGGCAAACGATACTCTCTAATTTGACAGTTTTATCGGAAGAAGACTTGGTAATTACTGGAGCTCGACTTTGGACGCTTGTCAGAATTCAGCACTCGATTGCAATGGCAGAATGGGATGAATTGCTTTTTATTACCATGCTATATACGCATACAAAATGTTAATTTTGAAACATAAATACTATTTTTATTACTATTATATCGTGTGTCAGATCACTTACGGGGTCGGCAGGAGCACCAAGTGTCAAATGTCTATTCTTCCATAACAGATGTTCATCTTTTACATTTATATATCTCATCTCTTTATACATAAACAAAGTAGCTAGCTCTAATATAAATCATTATACGATTAATCAATAGATTATTTGAATCTACCCGAGCAGGTTCAAAACAAAAGTTTTAACTACTGATTTATTTGTATTTTTGCTAAAACTAATTATGAAGTTGCAAAATAAAACTTCGCATTCGTGCTGGTGATCAATGTAAGGCAAACTGGCTCTTCAACTAGTGATAAAACAATTGAATTGAAGATGTATTGATCTTATGTCATATAGGCCCTTTGAACTTTAAATTATTAACGTTTACTTAAACTACAACAACACACAAAATATTACTAAATCCAATTTTCAGTACTTACAAATGATAAGGACATTACTTTTTTAATCTTTGACCAATTCATGACCATTCTTCTCATTATTATATGACCACATCAGTTTCTTAACGATCATAATGCTATACTAATATAATAATATTTTGTGCGAGACTAAGTCTCGAACCGCCGACCGCCGTCCGACACAATTGCACCCGACATTTTCATTAAGTAAAGCCCCCACTTGGCAAGCTGCGGAGCTCGCTTGACTTTTGACACTTGGCGCACCCTGGGCACGGCAGATTAAGACACACTGGTGTATCGTATATTAAAAATGTAATACTTACCTTGAGAAAATTCTTGCTTGATTTACCTTTTTCGACAGATTCGAGCATGGTTTAGATAACGTTTTTAGTACAGTTGATTCATGTACAAAATCAGTCTTATTGAGTCGATTGGAGCAAACTTTGGGCGGTTGAATGAAATCAGATATTTCGTGTGAATATCCTGATGATGTAAAGAGCGCGAGGAAAAGATAAATAAACAGATACTGATGGATTTAATACTGCATCATTCCATATCATTGAGTACTGATGATAACTGAGGAACTATAACGTTTTTTCTACACGCTCTTTGTACGCTCGCTTCGATTTTTGCCGTGAATGTGTTAATTTTAAAATAATTTGTGTTTCAGTACGAGGTTTACGGTTGCCGATATTTGTCTATACCTGCTAGAAGGAGTCATCTCAATTTCGAATAGGATGGTTACTAACCGCAGGAATATAAAAATACTAACTGGACTAACGTATATTAGTCCAGTTAGTATGTTGGTAAGATTGGATAATAACGCATGTTACTCCAGTAAGTCCAGTCCAGTAAAATCCAGTAAAGTAAGTCCTTTTCCTGAAATTCTGTTATCAATTGAAACTATGTAACTGAAAGCTCTATTTACCAGTGACACTAACTGAATTTACTAACCCTAATAATACTAAACCTGAAGTCCTGTTCGAAATAGCTGCCGTCCATAGGCGCCAGCGGTTACTTGTGATTTATGACTGCCTTTTTACCTTTTCTTTGAACAAAAGTAACAAGTAAGTTACATCCCGTAACACGATTTTAATACTAGTATAACTATTCAATGGGAATTTAATTCGTAGACGTAGACGTAACTGGTGAAACGAGTGAGTGTCTTCTGCTCACCTCTTCGGGGATTATAGGCATGATGTTACGTTATAACTATTGAACCACTCAAATTAATGTCTACTAAGGTAACTTTTGTCGGTTCGTAGTCCGGTGTTCGAAATTTTGAAATAGCTGGGAGAGTTTGGAGCACTTTTCATTTACACATATTAAGGGCGTAGCGCGCACACAAAGCGCTTTGGAGCCCTAACCCGTGCGGAGATTGTAAAGTGATCTGTAAATGTTAGTCACAACAGAGCTATTGGATTTTGGATAGGAACCTGCTAGTGGTGGAATTTACTATACAATTGAACATTTTGACTATTTATGTGTTCATATATCATAACATAGCATCACGCCTGCAATTTCCCGAAGGGGAAAGGAGTGTAGCATATTTCTACGATTCAGCAATTACCTTATTCAATCCCACCATGGACTATTGCCATATACCGAGAACAAATTCAGACTCCTATAATTCGATTACAAAATCTAAATTAGAAAAACCCAATATCATCCGATCCGGGAATCGAACCCGGGACATCTCGATCACCGGTCGCGCTTGCAACCACTCGACCTACGAGGCAGTCATAAATGTACGATAATTATTGCAAATTAAATGATCAGGGATTACAGGTGTGATGTTACGTTTTACGTTAGTACGTTTACGTTAGTACGTTTACGTTAGTACGTTTACGTTAGTACTACACATAGATGTTAAACGAAATATCAAAAACAAAACAGAAGTACCGTTTACCGTTAAACAAAACCCGTAGCCAATAAAAAAATTGTTGTACAAAAAGTGATTGCGTTACAAAAGCCTTTGATAGACGGTCGTAATGAGAAATTTTAATACCGGGTTTCGTGTCGGGGCGCTTTCGGCCAGTGCGCTCCCCGTGCTGTTGGTTTCCTTTTTTTTATTAAACAATTGTTATTTAATTTTTCAGTTTTCCATTTTTAACTTAAATTAACATTGTAGTGACAGTATACGTTATACTTCGGCATTCAACATGGCAGAGCTTGGCACAAACACGGAAATCATGTGCGTTTTAAAATAAACTCGACAACAATTACATGAAACATTGAGAAATTTACAAACTTCAGACTTTTCTACACTATTGTCTACGGGTTAGTTACCAAGGCAAAAGTTAGGCTGATTTGTTTCAGCATTTACGCAATAAACTTAAAATTCTATATGTTTCTATGTTCAGTTCAATGGGCTTTAGTTATCACTTGTCCGGTCGAGTTTTCTACCACATTGTTGTTATTATTACTATATCATTACGCCAATGCCTGAAGGGGTAGGCAGTGAGCACCGTTGCCAAATACTTCTATTCTTACACACCTGATGTGCTTCTTCCACATTCATCAATCTCTACATAACGCGCGCCGATTTTGCAGGTTTCCCCGTCAGTCAGAATCTCACCTATTTGGTTACGATGATCTAGTTGAGCGATGTTAGCTGCTGCTGTTTTATGAAGAAAATAATTATTATTACGCGTTTCCATATAACATCGGCAATCAATAGAACAAAAAAAAATATTACCAAAAAAGAGATCCGCAAAATCTTTTGATGGGCGTTCTTAATGAGAAATTTTAATATATTCCGTTCATCGCGAGTCGCTTTTGGGCACTCGCTGTTGTGTTTTATTAACATTTTGAAAACACTTTTTTTTGGTATTTATTAGCTACCTACATTTTTACTTGAAGTTTCATATTATAACGTTTTAAGAATGATTAATCACAGCTCACTAAACTCACGCTCACATCAGATCACTAAAGAAGCGTATGAATTATACCGAATTATTTTTTCATACGTGTAGATAAATTAATACTGTCGTCTTATTTTTTTCTACAATCACAAAAGATATACTGGCTCATAATAATAATATTTGTCATGGCCGCCAATGGATACCACAACCTCCAGTAACCAGATTCGCTATCCACTGGTCCAACGAGCCAGTGGAATTTGTAATGAAATGAATCACCTTTGGAAACTCGTACAGATCCAGATTACATTTTGCCCCTATATCGGTGTATATTTCCAAAGTAGAGCTGAAATTACATTGTACTGGTTGAAAGTTGGTGAAAGTAGGTCATGCAGTTCTTAAAAATTGATACTGTTTCAACGCCTGTTCAAACGTACGTACGCAGCTGTACCTTATAGGATTTATGCCTGGAGCATTCCGCAAACTGCAATAGGAAGCATACTAAATATCGTCCTTACACCCAGAATGAGCCACGTTATTAACGTAAGGATGATATTAGGATAGGTAATCACAGCCAGATAAAAAGGGGGTTGTTATCATTTATTTACTCGCTTGTAATTTATATATTATTTATTTATTTAGTTTACATATAGTACTTTTTATTCATTTTATTTACATACGGCGAATCCGAGCCGTACGCCAAGCCAAAACCAATTAAATATAATATAGAACTTATATACTTTCATTTAACCTTTACAGAGTTTGCAGTTTGAAAGCTTGGATTCCTACAGGCATTCTCTGCCAGCCATTTACCATTGGTGTTGAAAAATTGTGGTGTACATTAAAATATACAAAAAAGCCATTACACATTTACGAAAACTAAAGAAACGAATTTATTATTTAACAAACTTAGCAATACATACATATGTACATTTATATGATAAAAATATCACTATTGGCCTCCCACCAATCCAATCCAATGTTAAGTTTGTGTACGAATATTATGAGTTTCTTGCCCTCTCATACTGAGAGGAGACCCGTGTTCCAACAGAGGAGAAATAGAAAGGGTCGAAAGAAAAAGTTCCTTACTTGAATTCATTAGAACTACTTGGTTGCACGGGTTGTTTGTTAAAATTATGTGTTTAATTACATCATACAACAATATCACTTTATGTAGTATAGATTCCAATAACAGTCCTTAGAACCAAACTATTCAAACTAGCCCAAGAACCACACTAAGGTTTTACAATCCGAAAGACTATAATGACCTTTTAAAATGAGTCGTTATTTCAGAGGGTTGCTTCGAAAAATAAATTTAAATGTAACAGTTCAATTTTCCAGCCTAACAAATTGTTCTGTGTTCGTGATAAGCGGGGCCAAAAGTAATCTATCATTGCTCAATGTTACTGCTGAATACAAGGTCAATGTAAATTTCTAGTGGATTTAATTCAAAAACGAAAGCACTTTAATGCCGGCGTCTCATTTTTCATTCCGTTGGTGTCTCGAATGTTAATAAGTGACTAAAAATGCTTGTAGGCAGGCCATTGGCGAAAAACGGGCGAGTTTGTTGAGTTTTGTTTATCTAAAATTAATTGCACACATACTAAAATACATAGATATATTATGTAGAATTACTAGCGACCCGCACCGGCTTCGGCCGGGTGCTATTAAGATTTAAAAAAAAACTGCTCGTATTAGGATTACACGTTTAATAAATAGTTGCCAATAAGTATGAGTAGTGTGAGTGTACTACACCTCTCTGCCTACCTCTTCAGGGATTGCAGGCGTGATGTTTCGTTTTTTTATGTATAAGTAAATAAGTAAAAATAGATTAGTATAGATTAGTAGGGATATGTTCTAGTAATGGGTTAGTTAAGTATGCATTAGTATGTGTGCATGGGTATATAACTTTGGGGCCGTGTGCGCTGTGCGCATCGTATGTGTGGGTGTTTATGTGTGTGTACAGGTGAATATGAGATAGAAAGAAATAACATGACATTTGGATAAGTAAATCATTACACAGAATGATCTGTCAACATATGGATGAAGCATCCGCTGTTTCATATATATCATATATTACTATGCTCGAAATTTCCAGTTATAAATGTTGAGAACTTTTTTTCACATCGTATGTGAACATGATAGTTTAAATAAATAAATGGACATAAGAAAATAGCAAAAACATCACGACTCTAGCGTCGCGCAAATAGTGCCAAAATTTGCGACTTCGCTGGAGCGAGTGGTCATAACAAGGCAGGCACTATGCGCACTGTGGTGGCGACATGTCAAGTTACATATGAAAGAATAATAATAATACTATATATTTCAATATTGTTGTTATTTTATATCGTCACCCCAGACTCTGGCAGACAAGGGATTTAAACCCAGGACTTCTTGATCGGCAGTCGTGTATTCAACTAAAAAAAAGCTACATATAAACATCTACAACATTGTGAAGTACACTCCTCTGTCTACCTCGTCAGGCATTGCAGGCCTGATGTTACGTTACATGCAAAGATATAGATAGAATTTCAAAAACAAATGTTAGGTTTTTTTAGCAATTTTGTTACGGAATATTAAAATACGTTAGACAGCGCGTTCAGTACATTAGAAAATATACGAAAGCTAACATTATTTTAATATACTACTCAGACGTTTTAGAGGCCGCGGGCGAAATATTACATACGTAGCATTCATTTCGTATCTCGTGCCGTGATTTATAAGGATAATAATGGTAAAAATATAATGCCCTCAGGGAGTTTATTCCGAAGGGCTCAAGGTTTGCCCTTACAGTACCATGCAGATGGAAACGCACAAAGTTAATTTTTTTTATCCGCCAAGCTATATTAAGTGTGATTATGATTATGCGTTTTCTTCTGAATTTAATTGCGTATATTCTGATTAAATCTACTGTTATATTTACAAATAATTTATTATAACGTAATATTACGTCTATAATCCCCGAAGAGCTAGGCAGAAGAGTGTAGTACACTCACCAGTTACCTTTACGTTCCATTATGGAATATTTGAATTCATATAATTTATTGTATAAAAAGCTAAATTTGCACATAGGATTTTTTATTTAATATGTGTTTTTTACATAAATATACATGAATATGTGCATTTAAACTAAATCCATATACAAAACACATATTTATACTTAAGACTATATACTCATAAGCGTCGCTGTTTTGGTACACCTATTTGGCATCTTTTGATTACTTGTATCAATTTCAAAGGAATGACGTTTCACCGTAACAATAAAATATATAGAGACCACGTTACAGGGCATCCTTGTCGCTATTTTGGTGTGCCCATTTGGTATGTATTGATTTTCTTGTGTCAATTTTAAAAGAATACAGACGTACCGCCGCAGAAATAGAATATTTATTTTCGAGTCTCCTGTGTTGCTATTTTAATGCGCCATTTTGGGATTTCTCAATATTAATGAATACCACTTTCCTGCGATAACGAATTGTATGTGACGGTAATAAACAATAATCAATAAATTAATTCACATCTCAACGCGATGAACGGCAACTGGCTGGAAAAAATAACTTCACAAAGAATAAAATGGAAAAAGAAACCGACAAAACCCCAAGTCCCAGTGCGCATAGCCAGAAAGGCTGTACGAACTTTTTATGAGGCGAACTTTTTGCAGCGACGTTTTGCGAACTAGCGAACTATTTACGTTTAGTGCCAGTGTTTGAGTTATGTTGTCATAATTGTGATCCCGGCCTCGTGGGTTTATGGCGACCTAGTGCTTTGTGTCTTGAATATTTTCGCATTTATTCAACGTCTAGTACATTTGGGTGATATTCTATTATACAAGACAAGATAGAGTGTCTAGGTTACGTAAGCCATATGTTTTGATATTTATCTTTAGTGTTTTTTCTATGTCATAGATTTATCGTGACATTGGTATAGACTTACTCGTTTAGCTTTCAAAGCCATGACGTTCGGTAGTACTTACGATATTTTATTTATTGATGATAACCAACGAGACAGCAACATTTCGTAGCAAATAAGTACGAATACGTTTACGTAATAACGTACATAGTCCTTTGAAACTTATTATTACAAGTTATTATTATAATTATTGTTAGTTATGTAAGTTTAAGAAATAACACCCATGTTATTTATAACTTTGTGCTATCAAAAGGCATTACATCTTGCGGCGCGTATAATTATGCGCTGTTACCCTGAAACACCCCGAAAGATATTTATTTTGGTTTTATTGTTTAATTAAGCTCGATTATATGCAAACAATCGTACCGTGATTCAGGAATACTAATAGCACCATCTAGCGGCACGCGACGCAATGCGTCACACCGCTCTTAACCTGCGAAGTATTTGTCCCAAGCTCAAGTTTCACTAATCTAGCTATAAACATGATTTTGCCAAAAGTTTTAATCAATAACGACTGCCTCGTTGGTCGAGTGATTGCAAGCGCGACTGCTGATCGAGAGGTCCTCGATCCGAATCCCGTGTCGGGTGTTGTTGGATTTTTTTTAAATTTTGAAATGACTAATAGTAACTCGGAGTCTGCATTTGTGCCCGGTGTATGGCAATGGCCTTACCACCTATTCCATAGTGGGACGTAAACGTTACTTGTACAACGTCGAAATGTACTACGCTCCACTCCGTCTCCTCGGGGTTTATAAGCGTGATGTTGCATTTTAATCAATATCATGCATAAATCTTGTACTTAAGCATTTTTTTTAGTTTAATGAGTTTGTTAATTCATTTAATAATATCAATTGTAATCCTATTTTTTCAATCTAAGGTACAGATTACAGCCTTGTAAGTCATCTTTATGGAGATTTTAAAATATCAAAGTTCCCTAACCTATTTTCCATTCTACATGAGAATGAAATGTCATGTAGTTTCGTCACAAATTACCACTAATGATAAGAATTTTTGAAAGCGTTATCTGCCTTCTTTTGATAATACATTACAAAAAAATATCATTAAAGAACAAATACAAAATTGAACACAGGAAGTACATTTCAAAAAATAAAACTGCAATACATTCTACCAATATTGACATCGAAATCCTCCCAACGTACAAAGAGTAATTCCCGGCGACGCAGTAGAAAAATACACGTAGAATTCAGATAGAAATTTGCAACAGTCTTTTTGATTTGGTACTGCCTTCGAAGGTGGCACTACTCTCTATCAATGATTTGGTAACAGAAGTGGTTTTTGATTTTGCAAATTTTTTATTGCATAGTCTCACACATCAAGTCACTTGATAGTAAATGACTACTGTTTCCTAAGCTGAATTGGAAAGTCTGCGTGTTAGAGCGAAGTAGGAATATCTTGTCAGCGACATCATTTCCGAAGGTTGCATGCCGCTGGCTCCAACAAAAGCGAGTAATTAACAGCTAAAGAAGAGGAATAAGAAGAAGACAGAAGTTTAGTGATAGTCTTCTTTCCCCGGTGAGTACTATTACGAAAAAATGATAATCATATTCTAACTCTGGTATTATACAATTTAGCACAATTGGACCATTCGTCGTGTTCCCGAAAGTTTTAACTATATACAAATCTTAATGAATATATAATACATATATCGGAGGATTCACAAGCTGGTGAAGTGTATTTGAAGGTTAATCTGACATATTCAGACCGTGTGGGCGCGTACGCACAGGCATTCACTAAAATAAAAATCATCGTCTTCGGCATCTGAGGTGCTTCTACTGTACATTAGTGACAAATGTAGAAAGAGAACAGTGGAGATATATCGTGATATGTTTTGGCCACTAGTGACAAATGCTCACGAGTATTTCCAAATTTCAGAGAGTATTTTAAGCAATCGGTACGGATTATCAAATAAAATCCGCTAAAACACTCCGAATGCCTCAAGGGAATTTGAAAATACGACACACGGGTTGCACACTAACCCGAGTCTCCAATAATCGGCACTGGTACAGCGTGGTAAAGTATGCTCCAAACCTCC
>DVOY01000641.1:0-10788 GCA_018237585.1 Apyrrothrix maculosa | reverse complement strand
AATATGGCAAATAAAGGCAATAGGAGGTGTCTCAGCTCATGCTTACACGGGATTGCAGTCCCATGCAGCGCTGTTTTTCAGACACCCCCCACTCCCATAGTTGTTGCGCGGGAGCGACTCCATTATCACCCGCCGGCCTTAACCTTATATCTACATTCAAGAGAGTACTCTTCTAATATAATGAAACGATTTCAAATACGTAAAAAACTGTGTACGAGACATTGATTAAATCCAATTGTTTTATAAGTTGACATGCGAGAGAAAAATAAGAGTTAAACATGTTAAAAGGAATTCGTAAAGCTCCTACTCGGGATGGCTAACTTTATTCTTATGCAAGGCCCGAGGCAATCTCACAGGATTGCACTTGACCTGCTCTGTATAACGCTCAACAGACGCTTGTTGTAGCAAATGTTAACATTCACATGAAACAGTACTTTTCTTTGTTCCAGAATTAGTAGATGAGAAAATTATGCGATTTCCTTCTGGAACTATCTCATAATTGTATATTTTCAAATACTTGATATATTTGAATAGTCATTAGGCTCCCTAGTTTGCTAATAGGCTCGCCCCCTATCCCATGGTGGGTCGTAATCGTAACTGGTTAAATGTGGCAGTGTCCTACAGTCCTCTGCCTACCCCTTTGGTGGAATACAGGCATCATGTTACGAAATTAGGTCCATACAAATTTTCACGTTCTTCGTTATTTTAATTGTTCAAACTGCGATAGCTTATTTAACATTTTACGTTTATTACATCTACAATATATTCTAAGCAATTAAATAAAACATTTTGCTCCATCTATCGTGTTTTAAATCGTAGGTATGAAAATACATCCGCACAATTTGATCAATACCTTCGGATTGGATTGTTTTGTAGCGTGAGAAGAAACGAGCGGCGGCGCGCCGGCCGTAAACATCGCAGCGTGCTCCATTGAAGTGTTGTCTCTGAGGACACGGTTTTATTGAAAAACTTTCCACGTTGTTTCTCCGGGTCCCCAAGCTCGTACACATCGCCAATTTAACTAGTTCGAAGTGCGAACTTGCAGCGCCATTCACTCAAATATTGTAATAACTTACAAAAAGTTCGAGGAAAACTCGCTATTAAAGTGAAAATGCTTTCATATATAAATTTAAACAAATGAGCGTATTAAATACACGCTATGCTGTAAACAGTGCAAACAGGCACAAGGTGGTCTGAGTAAATCGCTCCATTAGGCAGTTAAAAGCTCGTCGCTATCGTCGGAACATAACTCAGGCACCCGTCTCCGCGCGGTCCTATAAATTACGCTTTTGTGCGAACGGGGCGTGCCCGCTTAAAATATGTACGACATTGTCTTCCCGGCACACCTCCCCCCATATCTCCCACTAAAATCCAGCGAAGGTCATCTTTCAGTAAATTATCTATGTACGGACTGAATTGCACTGTAACTCAAAACAGTAAGTGGGTAAACCCAATACTCGCTATAGACCTTCGTCAAGTAATACATTTGTTTTTACGTTATTTGAGTTTATTTACGCTATTTAAGTTTTATACTTGTTATTTGTAGTGTAGTGATTATGTGTAAATAAAATTCGTATGGTACCTATAGAAAAAAATACTGATTTCAAAAATTGTACTAAATACCAGAATTCTACAAAAAAGTTTGCACATATTGCTCGTTGGTCGCCCGTATGAGGAATTTATAAAATCGGAAGTGCTACAAAGAAATCTTTATTTTCTTTCAACATGACATTTCAAAATAAATTTCAGAACAGTGAATATGTTAAATAGCATTTTACTAGTCGTCGCTGAATTTGACCTAAAAACCATGGATCACAAAAAATACTTCCTCCTGAAAAAAATATTTTAATACCAACAAAAGAGAGAAATTCGAACAGGCAC
Organism: Apyrrothrix maculosa; assembly: GCA_018237585.1. Lineage (NCBI taxonomy): Eukaryota > Metazoa > Arthropoda > Insecta > Lepidoptera > Hesperiidae > Apyrrothrix > Apyrrothrix maculosa. The sequence continues at coordinate 8,907 of DVOY01000641.1, read as the reverse complement.
AGCATTGTTCCTGCGTATATCTTTGTAATATTTGTGAACTGTCCCGATTTTCCGGATCGTCTGCTTAGAGCTTTTTATGGTTCTCATTAAATCTACTGCTACGTATTGCAACAACTCATTTGACAATGACTATTATGTGATTGGGTGTACCATAGGCTAATTTTTTTTTTAACTAATTATACTTCTATACTGACTGCCTCGTTGGTCGAATGGTTGCGAACAGGGCTGCCCAACAAAAGGTCCAGGTTTCAAATCCCGGGTCGAGTATTGTTGGATTTTTCTAACCTAGATTTTCTAGTAGAAATTATTAGTAGTGGCTCGGAGGCTTTTCTGCTCGGTTTACGAGAATAATATATAATCTTCTGCCTACCTCTTCGGGGTATACAGGCGTTATGTTACGTTTACGTACACTTCAATATTCATTCTATATTTTTGTAATATTCGATGGCTTTACGAAATACACTTTTCCTATTTCTGATTTATCTCTATTCAGTCAATTTGTACCTAAGTATATTTTTATGATTTTTAAATGTTTATAAATTTCATATTACTTTAAAAATAATCCACATGAAACGTAATATCACGGCTGTAATCCCCGAACAGGTAAGCAGAGAAGTGTAGTATACTCAACGTTTCACTAGTTAAAAATAATCCACGATTCCATATAAACGAGAAGCCTACCAGTACGACTACCACAACTACATAACATGTCTATCCTACTATACTTTCTACTTATCTTATTGAAATTGTTTAATAAAAAATCCTTTCACGTTACTTATTTTCCTCTTGAAAATAACGCTACTGTAATTTTTCAAACACCTACACATCAATTTCCAACTTTGTCACAAAGTCAAATTTGTGCCTGAGGTTTTAAGGACTCGATTTTAACAAAATCAAAAGTTACGTAATACTATTTTATAAATGCGATTATAAAACAATTTTCCCTAAATATCTAATATAAAAAACAGCTAGAAATCATTCAACTATAAATAAATATAAAACCTTAATAGAAAGTGACATGTGAAAGAGGAAATATATAATTTTAACACAATATAATACACTGAGATTTATGCTTTCAAAGTGCAGAATAAGCAACATAGAAATGGTATCTTTCATTTATTTATTTATTTGCAATGCTATAAATATTTAATAGCCACCAGATTATATACATAATTGCTGAAACTTACATTTACAATGGCATCACATATCATTTGATATGTTATGCATACCTGATGATACTATGAACTTATTACAATGAACATATTTACCTACATCATTTAGTATTTATAACCTGCACATACAGAAAACAATAATACTTGATTGTAAAAAATATAAAACTCAACCATCAAGACACCATTACGGACTTAAAAGTGAAGCTGTGGTTGTTCCCATGTCATTAGACCTTAACAAGGCTTTTGAAGCCGACAGGGCAGTGATCGGAGCCCGGTCGAGCGTGAGAGATAATACTGAGCACCGCCACCGCCCCCGCGCGCTCTCCACTCACATCCCAGATGTAGCTTAATGCATGACAGCATTCCAATACAGAGTAAACCGCTTGTAACCACCGTCACGTTGTGTTATTGCAAGGTATATACTAAAACCGTATATGTTATAATGTATGGGTATATACGAATACACATAAGTACATGTACAGGAGCCATCAATCAAATATTTGAAATCAAATGGCTTGAAATTGTCTTGAAGTCATAATTAAATAAACTACATGAAAAATAAATTAAAATATTAGTACTATTATATTGTCACGTCACACCATATACCTATATCTAAATTATCATTAAAGACCTGACGTGCTTCTTCTACATTGATCACATTTTGGTCAAGATAGGTGGTGAGCTGTGGTCTCCCTCAGTCCTTACATCCATGTCCAAACCATCGATGTAATCGATAACGATTTGATTTTTTTTCTACTTTATACCCTTCACCCCCTATTCAATGATGAGACTTAAACGTAACGGATGAATCGTAGAAATGCGCCACACTCCTCCGCCTACCTCTTCGGGGATTACAGGGGAGATGTTATTTTTATATGCAATTATAAACAGCAACAGATTGGCAATAGAGGCGCTCGTGATGATTATGCACTGTTGAATAATTAGCACACAAGAAGATTCGGACTGTGTTATAATTATCAGTCTTTATTTGCCCTCAAAATCAAGACCTCGCTTATTTATAAGACATTTTCTCGGCGCAGCACTACGCAGAGTAATAGTAAGTAAGAGAATTAGATACGAAATTTATTAATGATAATTATCGTTGAATGTGAAAACCGCGTGAACACTAAAGACGTACACAGAGCATTGGCAAGTACGAGGTGTCTCCAGTAATGGATTTAGCCGAACTAATGGAAGCGCACCGCAAGGATTGTGTTGCGGTGACAGGCTTCGCCTCCGCACCGCATCTTCCTACACTTTCACATGCTCTATTAACCTGTTATGTTAGCATATGTTTTGGACTACAATAGTTGCAATTACATCTTAGAAGTTAAATGCTGAGTAAACAAAATATTCCGTCTACAAAAATATGAGAAAGAACAGTACAAAGGAATGTATTCGTCATACAAGACATCTCGACACCTCTTGATATAAGATGTCAATGCAATCACCATGAATACATACATATCTTCAAGCCAGGTCCCTCACGGGGTAGGCAGAGAGCACCGGGTGCCAATTATCTCTATCCTAACAATGAATGCCACTGATTTTCATAGCCCTATAACTTTTTCGTCGCAAATTGGAAAGTCTATAGATGTGTATGTATTTCATGCAAGCACTTTGCTATTTCAATATTCAACGAGAGATGTATATATTAAAAATTGTATATTCCCCACACCACTGTATACAAATTATATTTGCTAAAGATATACGTGTGTTCTCATAAACACCCGTCCAATGAAAACCACAATAGCTGCGTGTGACATCGCAATATGTGACTACGTAATCTATGACAAGGCTGTATCCCACTCGTATTTTAGATTACTATCGGCGTAGGTACGAACACATTTGTAAAAACTTTACAAAGTTGTGCTTTTAATATTATACAGTGAAAATTACTACTGTTCATTTGTATGAAAATATGATGTATTCAATGGATCCCTTAGTTTTTCTTTCGTTACTGATACGAAACATATTATTAAGCCCTAGAACTTAAAAACAAATAGTTACAAATTGGTTTTTTTTTCTTTTTTTTCCCGACCCCTTTTTTATCGTTCCACTGCTGGACTCTTGTATTCTCTTAGAATGAGAATGATAGTCTACCACGCTGGCCAAGTGCGGATTGGCAGGCTTCACACGCGTTAGAAAACTTTTAATTCATGAACTCGGTGTTTGAACTGAAGATATGCAGGTTTCCTCACGATATTTTCCTTCACCGTTATAGTCAGTGATATTAAATCATAAAACGCACATTTTATAAAGAGGAGCGCGCCAGGATACGGAGTGAGAAGCTGAATTTCAAACCCCTAGGAAACTACTGCCGATTGATACATTAATATTGGTAAATAAATTGGTACATTAATATTGTTTTTTGGATGTCAGGCAAATCTATGACTGTCCACAAACATTACAGTTAAGTTAGATGAACTATTTTATGCTTTCTTTAGTTTTGAAGAAGAAATCAATTCAAGATAATTTTTAACGTTTAATAACAAGATCGTTTTTAACGTTTAGGTTATCTGTGTTCAATATTTTTAAATTTTAGACAGACGAAACTATGGTCGAATGAAAAGGCTCTGAAATACTGATAAGCCACATAAATTCTCTCTTGTGGATTCATTTTAAAACCTGAGCTGGCTATATAAATATGGATAAACAGGTCGTCCACCCACAAATACTTATAAATTCATACTATAGTAGGCTTGAACCTGTAAATTAACAGAAAAAAAACTGCTTCTAGGGGCTATTTATAACCCAAAGAAGTAGAACCAGAACCAAAAAGATTCTTTTTACTGTTTTGGTGTGGTTTCAATGTATGCAACGATGTTTCGTGAAGAGTAACGAAATATGACTTAATTAACTTATGTATGGTTTTCCAAGATAACCCGACTAGTATCAGGCCTATACGAGGTCCTTCTTCATGAGCTCCCGCCGAGGGCTGCGAGGTCACGGTGAAGACACATTATACGAATACTCACGTCATATTTAACAACGAAATATAACTTTTTTACAGAAGTGAGGGAAACGACATGCTGGCTGGAATCTTAATGTGAAGTGTCCTCCCCAACCACTAGTTCTAACGACATTTACTATACTAAATTTTCTATACTAAAAACTTTAGATAACTACGCACAATATGAGTAAGAAATTAATTTGTTTATATGAAACTAGGAAGTCGTTGGCACAGCTAATCAAGAAATATATAAATATGTAAAAATACTCTTATATCAAAACATCCGTGCTTCACTCTGTAAAATAAAGATGGTAAAACGTTTAATATACAATAACATATCAATAATAAAACAGCAAATTAGTTTTTTGTACATGCATGTACCTACATGTAAAAGTACACTAAAAACCATAGCGGCTTATGTAACTCTATTATTTCCTACAATAATTCTTCAGATTTTATAAAACTACGCTGGCACTATTAAAAGTAACTTTGTGCAAGTTGTAATGCGACAAAATGTGCAATTTAATGCGCATGAATGTAATTGTATTACTGGCTGTGCTCACAGGAAAACGACCGGAGTACTTCAAGCGTGTGTTACGTAACGGGATTTCGTGGAGTAAATGAGTAAGCTACTATTATATTATTGTATTATTATAAAACTTATTGTACTAATTGCAACTTAATTGCTTTATAACGAAACAAATGGTGTTTTTGTTAAAATTTCTTTGAACACAATAGAAGAAAAAATTATTAGGTACCTAACGGGTACCGAAAGGTACATATTTGTTTGTTTTATGATTGTACCGTTCTTATAAATATATAAATTAGGTTTCGCTATCAAAATATGTATTCAAATAAACATGATTGTAGGCATATGCAGTTATAATTTTTCTACCATTTACTATTGATTTTTCATAATATTCTCAACTGAAGGTAATAACGAGTAAGTAAACGGTGCAAGAATGCATCACCCGCCCTCAAACCGGGACCGGTATCGTAGATGCGAGAAAACCCGACGCCGGCTGATCGCACTATGGCGCAGTATATCTAGACCCAACTAGATGCCCTGGCCGCCTACAGACAGCAGCGTAGGCGATGTTAGAAGCTGTGTTCCGCGATCCCCAACCCGCATGCCCAGCGTGGGTTGGGAATCGCGGATAATTCCATCCAACAGGTATCAACTGCTAATATACGATTTTATATTCTGGCTATAAGTAGTTTCAAAGGAAATTTAAAGATCGCGTAGCCTACAGGCAATCCGCGAAAAATCGAAATGTACAAGTACAGATGTCGAACTGAACTCTTCGAATGTCAATATAACGGCGTTATTAATATAACATGATGCCTGTCTTTCCCCGACGCGGTAGACAGAGGGGTGTAGTACTCCATGTCACCAGTCACGTTATCACCTATTGATATACACCGGGCACAAATCTAGACTCCGTGCTGCTATTGAGAATTTCAATTTAGAAAAACCCTTTACCTTTACGGCATTGTTAACATAACATCACGCCTAATCCCCGAAGAAGTAAGCAGAGCAGTGTAGTACATTCCCACGTTTCACCAGTTACGTTTACGTCCCATTATGGAATAACTAGTGAGTCTATTTCCATATACCAGACATTATTATTTTAAATAAATAGCCACAAACTCAGCATTCGGAATCGATGTTTGCACGAGTTATGAATTTGAAAAAAATCTATTTTCTTGTGGAAAAATGCGATTCCAATGTCCTGAATGTCTTAAGACGCAACTGTAAATATTTTATTAGAGTTAGAATACCTTCAATTCACACAATATGCATCAACTTTTCAATCTGATTGGATGAAAATTACAGGCAAATCAGGTCTATTACTGTCATTGCAGAATTATTTGTAAATGCCAACCAGGTAAAGGCGCCCTCTTAAATATGAGTATTATGACAAACTAGTTTACTCTGCTTTACATAAATATGAATTCTAATTAGTCTACCTATGATTCCCATAGCTTGATTTAGTATATTGTCTGGGTAAAGTTATCACAATCTAGGCAAATAGATACTCTCTAATCCAACTATCACTATTAGGTTGCGAGACGTACTAAATGTTTCGAAGTATCAAATAGCACAGATTCGTTTGTGTATCCCGATATATCAAAGTAGGTAGGTATATATTTATATTTTAAGTATCGCCACATTAAATATTATTGGATACGGATCGCCTTGGCAAACCATGTACTGCACTTTTAACAAATCTCTAGTCCTGATGTTCTATTATTAGAAACTATTATTTTAGCCTGCCGCGATGCGCAGTAGTGGTCGAGTAGTCGAGTAGTTGCAAGTGCAACTGTTGATCGACAGGTCCTGGCGTCAAATCTCGGATTTGATACTATATTGAATTTTTCCAATAGAAATTTCTAGTAATGGCTAGAAGTCTGGATTTATGCCCGGTGTGTGGTAATAGGCTCACCCTCTATTCCATAATAGGACATAAATGTAACTAGTGAAACAAAGTAGGGTACTGCACTCCTTTGCATACCTCTTCGGAGATTATGAGCGTTATGTTACGTTTTTATTATTTTGGAAGTAGAGATATGAGTACCTTAGAACCTATACTGTTACGAATCGATAAATTATGCATTCATCGTCATTCCTTTAAACATTCCACTCTTGGACGGGTCCCTCAGGTAAGGCCATAATCTGACATGCAGCCAAAATGTGATTTAACAGTTTTCATACATTTTAGAGAGTATTATGGAGAACTCTCAAGGTGTGCAGATTTCTTCAAGATGTTTACCTTAACGATTATAGCAACAAATTCAATTATACAACACACATTATTTTATAAAGATGTACACTTCAGGATTTTTATACAAAGCCTCTGTTTCGAGGGGCTGCATTCGAAACCACTAGGCTATCAATGCTGCAATTATGTAGTACTTAAACAGAATGTACTATTATGAATTGTCATCGGATATTCCACAATGAACCTTGAATGATTTCTGCCTATGAACTTAACACTTCATAGGCAGAAATGCATCTCTGAAATCCCTCTTCAAGACCTTGGAAGCACACTAAGGGGATAATCATCTGGAACATATTCCTTTAACAGAACTCAAAGACCAATGCATATGTAATTGTTTGATCGTTCCTATGACTTCACAATTGTACATTACATAATTTACAAATGTGTCTTAGAAACAAGTTATCAAAAACATTTTATAATGTAAGGTTTTTTTAAGGTTTCCAGAGAAGAGAAAGACAGTATAAGCTTATCTTAAAATTTATTCTTGGCTAGCATCAACATTCTCTGTCTGCAAGCCCTTGATGGAAGCAACAGGTACATATGTAACCAGGGTGAACAGTTTGTGTGCAGAGTCCTCATCATCATTGCGTCTGCGGGAAAGTCTCACACGTACTCTGAAGGGGACATTCCTGAAATTAGAGCATTTTAAAATTAAAAAACAAGATTTATTATTAATTTGAAGTGGTAAGGTAATTAATCTACATGTGTATCTACTTGAAATTCATAAATATCATATTATACATAATGATAAAATGGTAAGGGTAAAATGAGTAGATACTATACCACTTAAAATAAGGAAACTAAAACCTTTCTACTATCTCTGTCTCTTTCTACTAAGTGTTAAACAGGTTTAAATAAATAATGAAAAATCCAAAAGGTAAAGTTGTTTCATCTTAGCACAAAGTTTACTAAGGGTCAGTAATTAATTTTCAGTTAAATGAAAATTGTGAATGCAATGTTTGTCAAAATTGTCTATGCCTGTAAATGGTTTTATTTGTTGCCTCTTTTTACCGGGTGCCCTGAATGTCAGTAAAAATTCAGAACTGTTGCAATCTTTTACAGTCTTTTTAACTGTGGACAAGGATTTTTTGGTAGCCTCCACAGTTTTATTTAAAGACACAGTAATATTATTATCTTCCAAAAAATAATTGTAAACATCAAATACTATCCTTCTTGCCTGTCTTCTTAAAGTTGGTTGTGATTGTGGCATTTTCTTGATATTAAATGAATGAATGACATCTTTTAACAAAAATATATGATATATGTACTTAAAATGTGTTAAAGAATACTGTATGTGATTGTACTCTCACGTCTCCACTCATACCACACTTTGATTGACACCTAAAAATCTGTTTCTTTGCATAGGTCAACTTATATGCCATGCACTCTACAATAATATACATATGTTCAATTTAATTATATCAAAATAAAAATGTTTACAACAAGAATGTAACATCAATGTGTATTTACATGAAATACGAATATCACTTCTCTAAGTGCAACACTCCTAACATTTCACCGGTTGAGTTGATATATGACCCATGATAAAAGGAGGGTGGGCCTATTTTTCCAATACAAATATATAAACATAAACGTGACATCACACCGGTAACCCCCAAATAGATAAGCAGAGGAGTGTAGTACACTCCCACTTTTCACCAGTTACCATTTATTTACATCCATTACATGTGGAATAGCTGCTGAGTAGGTTCCCATACTCACCAGGCATTCTGAGCATTTTTATGTTCAGAATATATGTAAACAACTTTGTATTATAATTGGAGAACGCTTTTATAATACTTATATGGTTTTTTTTTTATATTATTATATATGCATGCGTAAAACTAAATGAATACAATTGTATGTCCGTCACTAAGACAGTGTATTGCAGATAAGAATACGAAAAATATATCTCATAATTACCTGACTCCTTTAGACCACAGGTATTTGTTTAGTCTAGTATCCACACGAACATCAGGAGTACCCATTTGTTTTTCCG
>DVOY01000640.1:0-10795 GCA_018237585.1 Apyrrothrix maculosa | reverse complement strand
CCACAACAACCACCGAAATCTACACTCTCCCCCTTCACGTCACACATCCAATCTTCCATCCTCCCCCCCCCCCCCCCCGTCGGTTTACAATGACGTCGCTTTTAAAATTATATGACAAAACATCCCTCAAATAAGTTTAGCGAAGATTGATGGATGACAAACAATTTTAAGTAGAACATGGGCAATTTGATAACAAACTTTAAATGTTTACATCAAAGGCATCGGTTCCTTTGGGCGTGTTGAAATCAGAGGTTCCCGAAGGATGATTTTTTATGTTATTGATGAACGTGTCCATGGCATGAATTGAACTGTTCTATTTAGCCCACGGACAACTAGGTATATATTTCTTTAAAATAGGCACAAGTCAAGATAAAATACATGTAGCATCACGCCTGTATCTTGCCGGAGAGGTAGGCAGAGTAGTACACTCCCATGAAGCTGTACTCGTGAAACTACAGCGCGTGCTAGTTTCCTAAGTAAACTAAGGCCAACTAATTGTAGTTGGGATACATTACTTCAGTCCCGGCAGACAGTTTCCGTCTGTTATCAGCCATTGCCGTACCAATTTCTTCTGTCTAGATGACACGAGAACAGGAAAGGAGTGATTCGGAATTGGAGTTGTACTCGGTGTATGGTGATTGACTCCCCACCTATTCCATAATGGGACGTGAGACTGTACTACCCTCCTCTTTTGCCTACCTCTGTAAGGATTACAGGCGTGATTTTACATTACTTGAAGAAGACCACTTTCTGAGAACTTCTGAGAATCTATTAAACTAACGTTCAAGATCTACTATTCATAGATATATGTATAATGATTTTCATAGTGCAAGCAAGTTAGGCCTGGTTTGTAACCTTTCGTCAGCGCCAGTAAACTAGGAGATAAAAAAGGAAGAGAATTTAGTGACTAAAAGTATTTAAAAGAATAGAATAAAATAATTGGTCGCTGACAAATTTTAAATAAATAAGCGTATGATCGATTTTTAGCTTTCAAATAATCTTGTTACAAAACTACGCAACTGACTTCAAACTGAAAGCTTACTGACAAACCATACACATGTTCTACGCTAGGTTCACAAGCTCCTTGTCACTCCGATAACGTAAAACAAATTGAGATATCCGTTGCGTATTATGAATATGCAGATCAAACATTCAACCTTCAAAAGGAATAGTCGTGAATATTTAGTAGGACACTCGTTGGTATGTTTACGAATAACCTTTTAAATAATCATTATTTTCTAATTAAATTTCTCGAGTATCTTGCAAATTGTTTAAAAGGGTAAAGTATCAAAGGTTAGAGGTCAGACCTTCATAATTGAAACTCGAAATATAACCTCTCCTGCAATGACTTGTCCCACCTTAGCTCAGTCAGCGATGTTTTGTGTTCGCTTTAACTGATAAAAATTTCTCTCTGTTTCAGGTTAATTAATGTTTCGATGAATTAAGAGTGGCATAGTATTAAAATTATATACGCTACGCCAAAGCTTATATATAAATATTTAGATAATCAACATAAGATTTATAATTCCTGAAATATTTTTCTAATGTAAACACATTCATGTTAAAAATATCTCATAAGATATGTAATCTTATAACGTACGCATCGCTGAGAATAAATAGAATTCAGTCATAGATTATGTAAACAGAAAGTATTATTAAAATAAGTTTTGAAAAAATATATTGTATAGATTCGTATACATATAAGTTTCTTCTGTTATCATATGATGGTAACTATATTTTATTATACGAGGAATAAAAAACTCGTGTTCCGTAAATGAAATTTAAAAATGGAACACAGCAAATAAAATGATTTTAATAATTAAGAAAAAAATAAGTGGAATGATTTAATGTAACCGGGGCCAAACCGAATCCGAATTTAAAAAGAACGAAGGCGGGAAGCATTCCACATTTAAAAATCGAAATTTAAATTCAAACATGGCGTCGTCGCCCTCGTCTACGCCAAAAGCACCATCGCCCCCACCCGGGCACACGCCGAGCAAGATGGAGCGGAGGATGTCGCACTTCAAGGAATACAAGTTCTTCAGAAGTTTCAGCGCGAAGGTCGAGAACTGGCCTATGAGGAAAGCAGAACAACTCTGGCGGAAGATGAGAGAAAGGAAGATTGCAGGTAAGACTCTTCTATTATACAAAGTTTAATGGACTTGCAATTAAACTCGTCCTTATTACCGTAATCCAAAGTCTATCGGTCTTGATATATTGATATAACTACAAGTAAATATAAAGTACATGCGTAGGCTATTTAAATATGGTTGTTTCCCTGACAATCAACTTCAAACATTTTGTTTCTCCATGATTATACCTGTCTTTCGTATCTGTACAGGTAACTCAGCGCTTTTACACAGCAAAATCCGATGTGAAGCTTTTATAATACGCAATATTTTAAATTAGGAAGAGAAAGTAAAATAGAAAAACTATAATTACAACAATATCATATGAACACATTACATTACGTGAAAAAATCATAAAATATTCGAAACGTGTTACCTTAACGCCGGTCTTTACAAAGTTGTGTTCTAACCCCAGTTTAATTACGCAAAGAAATTAGATTTTATTGGGTTTAAATGTCTAATTGCAGAGGTTATAATGTCTGGTAATGGACATTAAGGAATAAAATTAGTTATAATCCTTACAACTAAACGATAATAGTTACGTAAAGTAACATCACGCCTGTAATCCCCGAAGAGGTAGGCAGAGGAGTAGTGGTGAAACTATTGCCATACATCAATTCAAACTCCGAGCTACTGTTACAAATTTCTACTATAAAATCTAAGTTCAATCAAAAATCCAATAGTACCCGACCTTGAAATCAAACCCAGGACCTCTTGAACGGCTGTCGCGCTTGCAGCCAACACGACCTATGAGGCAATCCATTAATACTAGTTAATTAATATTACTTGTTACGATAATTAAAATAATATTCACCCTCCGTGACTTCCGATGTCAAGACGCCATATTACTCAATATTGTCATTTACGTAGCAGAATTAAATTTAAAGGTCTACCGGAGACACCTAAGATTGGACCTTGTATGGTATTCGATGTAAATGGAATTATAGGATTTTGTTCTATTCTATATGAAAGCTGGTGAAATTGATAGATGACTTATATAACGATCAAAGACACCGCTGAAATGTCTAAATTTAATTTTGTCACATAATCTTCGAATATCTTTTATCCACCAATCACCAACCACTATCCATCAGACAAACATAATCCATATTATACAGGTTCATCCCACGGCCAATTGAGGTCATGTTCATAACTAACAGTTAGTTAACATCATGCCGGTATGTCCTCATAAGGGTAGGTGGAGGATGTAATACATTTCCACGTTTCACAATTTACATTTACGGCACCATGGAATAGGGAGTGAGCGTATTGCCATACATCAGGCACATACACAGACTCCAAGCTACTACCAGCAATTTCAGGTGAAATACACCCAGTAGCAGCCGATCGAACCCAGGACCTCTCTTAACAAGCAGGTTAATAAAACTTTTAAATGTCGAAAAGAAATACCTCATTTTAAGCACTTTTATGTGTACACACCTACAGCAGTAATACTTATCAAGTGGAACGAATTTTACGTTAAAGTGTGCGTTCCGACAAGATAGAAAGGTCTGGCAGTAAAATAGACCGTAAACTTCTGTGCAATAGATAAAAACGGCAATAAATGTCGTACTTAGCGGAATGGTTCGTAAAAGCGACAATATCGTGACGAGTCATCATCCAGTCGCCAGCCGTTTGAGGACAACTTTGTCGTCTTCGACATATTTGATTAAGTTGAAACATCAGTCGGTTCTATTATTCGTGATAGATACAAATGACAGCGTTTGACCGTGTTTCTGATTGTTCGTGCGTTTTTTTAGCATAGATAATATCTTTGTTCTCATACACGGCCGTCTGATTCCAAACTGGTAGTTATCAAGTCACTAGCTGATGAACATACAAATATAGGCACTTTATATATTTCACTTTACATATTTCACTGTATATATTTCACTCTACATATTTCACGTTACATATTTCACTTTACATATTTCACTTTATATACTTCACATTATATAATTCACTTTATACGAGTATATTTCACTTTACATATTTCACTTTAAATATTCAAACTTATGTATATTAATTTTACACCCAGATAAATACAGACAAACACTCGCAGCAAAAACAATAGTAAATAAAATACCTAAATTAAATGGCACAGTATATGTTTTTCATTAATTAAATTTAATCAACTTAGAATCCGCGGTGTTTACATACACGTATAGAAATTCAGAGTAGACGAATATCTTATTAACAAACAACATTTCAGAAAAGCTATAAACGTGCAACCGCAATGCAAGGAAATTCCAGGTTACGATTTCTGGAAACTTCAACTTCAAATTGAACAAAATTTTGGGGAATTTCTTGAGGAAAATGTTTAGTGTAATAATAAATAATTTGTGGCCATGGCGAAATTTATAGAATTGCGGCTAAATTGAATGCTTCACTGAACTTACCATCGATATGAGAATTATGGCTGGGTATTTAGTTAAAGGGTTATTCTGCATTTACTGTAAGCTATATTCACTGACGTCACGTGATGCAACATTCCTTAAAATAAATGGAAAGGGTTTTTCCTCAAAAATCCTTTTCAATGACCATATACGTAAATAAAGCCTAACACAGCTGTATGTGCAATGACACTGTACCATGTGGTTACGGCTTTTAAAAACTCATTGTTACTTTACGCCCACCAGCTAAATATTAAATTGTGATTGATTATTCCAATACATTATAAGAACTTGCAAAATACACCCACATTAATATGAAGGATGTCGTAAAATATTAAGAGTTACGAAACGTAGCTATCAGTCTACCCACAAACGTACGCAGCAGATATAATTTATGCTACCTTCTCTTATTTATATTGCCTACCGCTAAGGCTGGTTACACATGGAGCAGTTCAAACGACCGCTGTATATTACCCACTGTTGCCCGTAAAATGTTATGTCATTGAAATAGTATATTTGAAGTCAGTTTATGGGGCGTAAAATGTTGCTTTTGTATATTTTAAAGACTCTAAACGAACATTTTATGTAATTATCATGAGATCAAACGTCATTTCGTCGGTTGCAAATCACTAATTTTAATAATCAAAATATTTTTTTTTCCATGGATCTAAATATATAATATCTAGATAACGCTCTTGGATTCTCAATTTTATATTAAATAATGTTATTTACAATTGACTGTCTCGTTGGTCGTGTTGATTATAAGCGCGACTGCCGATCGACAGGACCTGGGTTCAAGGCCCGGGCCGGGTAGTATTGGATTTTTCTAACTTATAGTGGCACGTAGTTTGGATTTATATCTGGTGTATAGCAATAGACCCGCCACCTATCCCAAAATAAGACATAAACGTAACTGGTGCAACGTGGGAGTGTACTACACTCCTCTGCCTACTTTTCAGGGATTACAGGCGTGATGTTACGGTTCCACTTACGTTTTTAATTTAAGTAATGTTTAAGTGGATAACGACATATGATATGAGGCTAAGCGGTTGAATCGCGCGACCGAAACGTCCACTCTGTAAACGGCGTAAAACAAATCATTGTCCAAACTACCTAAATATAGATTATTTATTAATGCGCAATACTGACACGCTTTATTAAGGTATAGTGTGGGAAAGTGTCGCCAATTTGACGAGATGATAGGTTTCGATTTCGTTACTTAATAACGATTTTAACAAACACTAGTCTTAGATTTACAAATACCCTACAATTTATTACCATCGCACGGTTCGATAGTACTAGCTACACAATATAGACAGGAAACTACGTGAAGCGTTTATGCCTTATTGTTAATGGTGTCTGTACATTACGAGTATCATAGGAAAGTACATACTCTGTGAGGAACAACATAGTGTTGAAAACATACAAATGTTTAATGAATCGACATGCCATCTCTTTATGTAATCTAACCTGTTTATATAAATAATATTGTCCATATCCTTTGACCAACATCTGAAAGCTTAATTTAACAATAATAGGTCTTGACCATTCTATATGATAATTACCGAACCCTAATATGGGTGTTTGCGTCTGTTGAACACGGTTAATTCACTACGTTCATATTCATACTTAAAATGTGTCTTGGAATAAATAAATTTAAAGCAAACTTGCGAAATTTCATATACTTTCCGCTTCTATACAACGCAGGCAAATTCGCAGGTATCTTTTAGTTACGCAAAGGCGGGCCACAAGTTAGCGGCGTGGGTTCAGGCCTTTACCCCAGGTCATTGACCCCAGTGACTGATCGCGTACATTATATTTGATGTCATTGCGAAACGTTATAGAATAATATTTCGGTAATGTCCTCAGGGAGCGTCGTAAAACCAGTCGTAAAGATGTATGGCAACTAGCCAAATGTAGAGACGTATTCATAATCTATGTAAATATTCACTGTAATAGGGTTTGCGAACTTTATTTGTGATGTATTGGAATTGGCGTAGCCTCGGGCTTTCAAGTACGGCGAAGCCTTATGCCGGGGTCTGGTCCTCACAGGAGGTGCCCTCAAGCAAGTTACATACACATGTTTCATTCTTGTGGTGGAGACAACTAAGGTAGAGACAACTTGGGGTTATTCCCTCACTTCACTACTAAATCTGTCGGAGTTCGCCATACTTGCCACCCTCGCGCAATAAAACTAGAGACATCAATGAAGTCAATTATTACTAGACGTGCGATAAATCTACCGATAAAGCTGTATAAAGGATCCTGTATAGAGGATTCCAACAGATGGATTTTCTATGAAGCCCGACTTCATTAATTTGTACTAACGCAGCTTGAACTGGAGTATTGTTTACCTCTTTATGTTCCTTTTTATTAAAATCGTATCTGTTGCTTGATGTTACACATGTTTCATGATGTGTATTTCATAAATGAAGCGCCTGTATTTTTTCAACTAAACGCTGTCGAAAAGTATTGCTGTTATTAAATAACAGGCGCTAAAGATACATTATACTTCGCGTGCGTAATATTGTAATAAAGTAAAAGTTACGTCACGCCTTTAATCCCTGAAGAGGTAGGCAGAGGAGTGTAGGATAATCCCACGTTTTACCAATAATGTTTTTAGCTCTTCATAGTATAGGTGGTATGTCTGTACAACGGGCACCAATCTAGACTCCGAGCCACTACTAGAAATTACTATTGTATTATATTATTATTATTACAATTGGTATAATAATTTTTACCATCTAATATTGTTATTTCAATGTATTTATATATAGCTAATTGTATAATTCACTGTTTCCTTGGTCTAGTGGTTGCTTTGAGAATTTCTTTCGTTGAGTTTCAATAATGGTTAGATCTCTGATGGTCATTGTTTTCTCTGATGACGTAACCACTCGAACTACTTCTCCAAAGCAACAAACGTAATTCTATCTCAAATAATGTTATCTCAAATAATGTTATCTCACGTTCAGAGAACATCGCTGTTTTAGGACGCTATTAATGAGACCATAACAGTGCGAGGAGACGACTGTCCGCCGGAATGGTATTGAGCATTAACTCGAAGACAGTCTGACATTAGTAGGCGGTCTGTCAATCACTTGGCAGTTTGTGCACGGCTTGCATATTGTGGGCAATTTGAACGTCGACTGAATTAACTGGTTATAAACGTTGTTATACAGCTTGCTAAGAGTGAGCTGAGAGTCCTCTCGATAAAGCAAATCCAAAAATAGGAAGAAAGACTCTTACAGAGACAATAGTATTAACCCATTTATGCCTAGAAAGATTTTTCCTGAACCGATCAAGTCATAATTTGAACCCCAAATTATTTTACGAAAATGGTTCTAATGGGTCTTGTGAAATATTTTAATCTCTTGGGTCGTTTATGAATTATGTAATAAATGGTTTTAATTTCAATTCAGTTACAGTTTTATCCTACCACGTGTTAAAAGTACATAGGTGTCCCTAAGTGTCCCTAGAGATCTGGGTCGTATTTGGACGTCCTGGGTGTATATGGATTAAGGTTTCATTGATTTTCATAAATAAAAATAACACGTAAAACTAAAGATTTTCGTGATGAGAAATGTTCTAAGATGCTTGTCAGATATTGCTACATCTATTTTAAAAGAATACTATGGCATAACGTTAATGTAACTGCCACTACATCTCTCTAACCCTATAAATTAGTTATTCAAATAAATACGGAAACATTTATGGATATAATTAACTCAATAAATAACAACAGTCAGTAATTTCTTCCGCGACTCCCTATTAAAGGTTTTAAGCCACATGTTCTCAAAGTTATTCTATCCACCGCGCCCCACCTTTTGATGTCAAAAATTTTCCATCACCTACGTATAAATAAAGATTCCGTAATTATAACGTGCCGTATCTGATATTCGAATTCAAACTTAAATTTGAAATAAAATGTACTTGTCAATTCCTGTTTCATTGTACCCACGAAGTATTGAGTCTATTACACTCCTCTGCCTACCCTTTCGGGGATTATAGGCGTGAAATTACCGACCCCACGAATGCTTCCGAAGGCCGCCAGGGGGCGTTATGGCGAACTTTGAGAATGAATGGTCTGAGCGTTCTAATGACGGATAGGCGAAGTTCATTGTTATTGCAGCGAGCTACTTCCTCAGCAAAGACAACTGTCTAATCTGACCCTTGAAGTAGGTACACGACGCACGCGCGTCTATTACCATACAATGAATGCGTGCTTGCGCGCATCAATGGGGTTGTAGGGTCACCACGCTGTAGTAGAAAGTCGGACTGTTTTGAATGTTTCGTTCCGTAAGGTCTTGTTCTTGATACATTACTTGGTGACCTATAATTATGTCGGTTTGTTGATTAACCAGCTATAGGAAGCAATAAATCGTTTTTGTCGGTGATGCGGTTTAAATTAGTAAACTGACTTATTTGGTACGTTAACAATTGTAGTGAAAGAAATATTTACTTAAACAGAAAACAATATGATACCAACGGTTATGTATTATAATTTTTATATAGGTGACAAACAAAAATGACGTCAAAGTCCCTACCAATACGGTTAAATCTTGTTAGAGCACGAGTTTTGAAAATTTTATTACGACTGTGTTCTAAAAGTACAGATCCATGTTAGATTTATTTGCCCTCTATTTTCATTATTTCTACATTGTATTTTTCTCGTCTATATATTAATAAGGGGTTACAAAAAATTCTGGAATATTTTTCTAAGCTACTGATTATTAGAAACATTGCCATTTTTCTATTCAATTCTACCGTTATTTTGTATTTTATTATACCGTTCTTTTGTATTTATTAAGAACTTCATTTAAATAATTAATCTTTACCATTAATTCCCACAAGCTTTGTCCGCGCTCTTTGTTACTATTTTTCTTTTAACGCTAGGACTTTTTTTCAATATTTGACATATATCTTAATTCTAATTGATTATGTGAAAAGCGAACAAAGAACGAATGTCGAATTTCGGTCAGAGACGGTACAAGAATTACTAATGTGCTTCTATCATATCAAGGAATCAATGTATTGGATTCCTTTGAACACAACCGCAGGTGTTAATTATTTTAAATCCTAACTACTTAATAATAAAACCTATTTACACTATAAATGCTTAATTCTGTCTGTTTATACGTCAAATATTAACGTCAAAACACCTGAACCGATTCTAGTTAAATTTAATATGAAGTTCAGAGAGAGCTTTTTAGTGGAATGTAGAGATCTTTTTTTTTTCAAATCGTCACGTAAAAAATTTAAATAATGGGGAATAAATGATTTACTGTGTCACAGGTTTTAGTACAAATCGCAGATAAAAATGGATGAGTAATACATTTTCTAAATACTGCGTAAAATTTTAATACGTTCAATCTAAAATAAGTACAATTAAAAAATTGTACACACATACATAGAAATATGAAAACGGTAATGGAGCAGCATGGTAGGGCAGCAGGGTAGGGTTGCTCCAGGCATCCCGCAGTTGCAACAGAGATGAGCTAATCGTACGCAGCAGAGAGACGTAATATCTTTTGAAAAATGTCTGTACTGTAAATTGATAAATTTGCAGTCGAATTAAAATGTGTAGGCTCATTTTAAACTATACCTCGTTCTACGTATGTATTTCCTATTACGAATTAACCCACCACCATCTTGTATCGGTGGTCTAGTCCTAACATTATGGTATCTCTACACTCCGGCGGTCGGTCACCCCGACCTATGTTTATCCAACTGACTGTTCACCTCACTCAATCGCTGCATTTTCATGTCTCCATACGAACGCACTGAGCCAGATGCTCGCCATTCTGTCACTGCTGTAATCGGAGTACTTTATGTTTGCCTAGTATCAAACTGAATTGAATCAGATGCATTTCTACTTTGTCGTCTTAGACCTATGTTCTGGCTGTAACAGACCTGGTTTAGAAATTATGTTTTACCGAATACTTTTCTACCTGAAGGTTTTTAGGAAGCCATTCCTACTTGTACTATTGACTACAGGTGATACAATTTTTATCTTCCATAGATACAGTTTGCAACCCACACGACCAACGACATAGACAGTAGTATATATAATTTAATACCGAACACTGCTTGACTGGCCCGTTGGCGCAGTGGTTAGCGAACCTGACTGCTGCGCTGGGGGTCGTGGCTTCGATTCCAACCCAGAATAATTATTTGTGTGCTGAGAACAAATATTTGTTCTGCGTCTGAGTGTAAATAAAAAAAAATATATAAGTATATATTTCTATGTATATATGTACGTTATCAGCCGTCCGG
>DVOY01000639.1:0-10796 GCA_018237585.1 Apyrrothrix maculosa | reverse complement strand
CCCAATCGTATTAAATAAGTTAGGTCTACTGCCATCACTAATCAGATGATTAAGACAAGAGTACTGAACAAGTTAATACAATATACAGAGGACACTTTTAGGTTATTGATTTAGAACTAAGATAAACTAACTTTTACTCTGCGTGTATAGTATATAGAGGTATAATATATCCTAACACTTAGTTAATAGCAGCATTTATCTATATTGATATGTGTGTTACAATATGTTCACAAAAGTACAATTTTTTAACATTGAAATATCCTATAGTGTAGATATTTTCATTACTAGATAATTAAATTTTAATGATGCTAGTTTTTTCCTAAGTAAAACAGTACCAGTACATCAGTATAATGCTTGTTTCGACAACTATCTTAAAGTCAAAATTTTCATGGCAGTATAATTTTAACCAAGGTCAAACTTAGCATACATTTTTGAAATTAAAACAAGTGCATAATAAAAAACATTGAAAAGGTGTTTAAGCTTTATCTTAAATAGTGCATTCAAAGAGATATGTACTTATGAATCATTTTCAACAGTTTTGATTCAATACATTTTGTGAAAACATCATCCAGTGGAACGCATGCACTATCAGCTGATTGCTGTCAAATATCAAACATTTTCAGCTTTCGCGGCAAAAGTATTAGCAAAGCGTATTAAAAATGAATATTCTCGCCTGGACATTGAAAATGTATATTTTTTACTAATATTGTAGCAGCATACCTTGAGAAAAGACATAATGAAATGTCATGTACCAGGACCGAACGTGAGAGGTAAATATTTTTATGTTGCAACTATATGGGCAATTAGTTGCCGTATTCGCTCTGTTGTATCAGACTCACGTAATTTAACGTGAAGTTAACAGCAGAAATTAAGAAATATGTATGATGAGAGCGATTAATGTAAAAAAAACAAGTCAGTTTTTAAAGATAGGCATATTTGGAATACGGTTCGTTCTGCTGATTGTGCCTACCCCGTTACGAACCTGATGTGATGCAATAATTACAGTAATGTATGTAAAATAGTAATAATTTAATCTGTAAACTCTTAAAAGATGTTGACTGTATTGCATATACATTTTTGTTGGTTTGTACTATACTTTTAAATTGATGAACATTATATTGTAACATTTACCTTCATATTTACATTGCAGTTTTGGGAAGAACTGTCCATGCATTAGCAAGATTTGGTGATGAATTATATTTAGAGTCCTTGCCGGACTGTATATTACTTCGCACATTAAATGCTGCGGAGTCAGCCTATGCAATGATTAAATTCAATAAGAATTTCTTTTCATACTTCAATTACAATTATTACTCAACCGAAGACAATGAAGGCTTGAAGTGCAAGATATCGATGAAATCAGCACTACACACATTCAAATCACCCACGCACATGGAGAAACAAGTTGAAAACTTGGAAATCAAACTTGATCCGGAGTCTTGTAAACTTATATTTCAACTGAAATGCAAGCATGGCATTGTAAAAACTCACTTTGTGTCTATATTAGATTGTAAATCTATGCAAGCTGTATATCCTAAAGATGTTGTTCCAAACAGGTAAAAATCACATCATGCATTATTCTTTATGTGAATAATATAACATAACATCAGCCCTTTTATTCCCCTGAAGGGATAGGTAGATGAATGTAGTATACTCTCACATTTCACCAATTATGTTCCATATCCCACTATATAACCAGGGGTGACTCTAGCCATACACTGAGCACATCCAAACTCCATGTTACCACTGGTAATTTCAAGTATGAAAAATCCAATAATATTTTGCTCAAAGCAAGACTTTGATCTGCAGTCACACTTGCAACCACTCTATCAATGAAGCAGCAAGATATGAGAATAATATAATAGCCCATATGCAAAGGAGGAAGGTGAAGATGGGCATGTCTATGGTAGTTTAATTTCACACTGTCAAGAAACTGTTAAACTTGTAAAAAACTAAATCTAGCCATTTCAACTGTTTTAAAGTTAATAATACTGCACTTATCTTTGACCGAAAGAATTTGTGCAATTCACATTGATCAAGATATAGTCTCTGACACAGTAAAACACTGTCGAGGATGTAAATTATAATAAAAACTACTTTTTTCATTACCACTCTTAAACAAATACTACATCATATATATATGTATTTAGATATGTGGCGTTTGCTGCTCTCTGCCTACCCTGTGAGAGTATCCTACGATATAATGAAACCCTTGCTTATTATTAACTATAAGTAACCCTTGTATTAGTAACTAATCACTGATTTTCTCAAGAAATTAAGGTAGTAACTCCATAATTAGTTACCTATATAAGGAATTGGGATAATTGCCATTGAAATACTGTTATATTATAAAATATCTGATCATGCTATTACAGAATAACTTCAACTCAAAAGATATTGTCAGAAGCACTTGGCAACTTCCAGAGCTCAGATGACCAAGTAACATTGGAAGCGTCTGAACAATCCCTTATACTCCGAAACCACAATGACAGCACAGATTCCATGAAAATAACAAGAACCAAAGTTAGCATAAAGGCTGCTGAGTTTGACGGTTATACCATTGGTTCTGAAACAAATGTTACATTCACACTGAAAGAGTTCAGGGCATTACTAGCATTTGCTGAAGCTTTAAATCTACCTGTACAAATTCACTTTGAAACAACTGGCCGTCCAATGGTTTTCATTATACACAATGGTACAACATTTGAGGCACACTTTGTGTTAGCTACATCGAAACCAGATAACATAACCCAAGTCTCAAGCACACTAAACACTCCACACACAGACAGGAAACGAAAAGACAAATCAAATGCTGCAATGGAAACAAATAAGAAAAAACGGCACCTCGACAATGATATGTCAGGGGATTTGGATGAGGATTCACATCTGTTCAATTTCATTGAAATCCCAGGAGAAAAAAATTACTTTAATGGGTCTCATGTGAAAGTCAATGCACAAGATAACAATTATATGGACTGTGATAATATACCAGCATCACCAACATCAAAAACAAAAATAAAATCTGTATTTAAAAGGTGTTTTGAAAGCACTTTTGACCCGAGAAGTATACAGCAGAACGTGTTAGCCGAAAATTCGGATAGTGATTGATAATCCATTCATTTCCTCTATTTAAAAAATGGGGGTGTTAACTTTTGTTACAGTTGAATTTTAACCTTGATCAAAATTGAAGTTGGTCCATGGTGACTTGGCATCGATACAATAGTCCGTTTCGTGAACGCCCGACTGTATCGCTACTGTTGGAAGGTGCTGCTGTGCCCGCGGTTTTAAAAGCGGAATATCGATAATGTAGCTCTACGATGTACGACCAGCGACACCATTGCAAGTGCATCACGTTGGTCGCGCGACTGAATCCCCTCAGTCCCCTTCAGACCATCTCCCCGAATGTTAACAGTCAATGTTACAGTTGAATAGACTTCTTGAATATTTATTTGAAATAAAGGTGTATTAATAAAAATAAAATATCATTTATCACTGCATTATGATTTTATAATAAAAATATACATAGGTAAATATTGTACACGTGTCACAAGTTAATGCTCTAAAGCGTACTTTGATGAGGGTATCAATCACAAAGTCAGCAATATCATGTCAGTCGGTAATATCATGGCAACATTATTATTGAACTTTCAGAATTAATTTCAAACAGCATTCTAAAAACAAATCGAATATTCAACGCTAATAATTACCAATCATCTTGGCCTTTACAATGGCAATTACAACAGTTTATTATTAGAACATTGAAATAATAAAATAAACCATTCTTCAACTTTCTTTACAGTTTCTTGATCCCATCCAACAACGAGGTCGATGCTTGCTATCAAGTAACCTACTATGCAAATTTTAATCCTACTAATGCACTTAAATGTCACATATAACTGATTTAATTTACCTGTGCTTTTTATATATGCAGAAAACGGGCAAGGTTCAATCGATATACAAGGGATGTATACAAAAAATTTGCATTTATTGAATAAAAAAAATCATATTAGTTTTAAATTTACAATAACTTGTTATACAATTGTTTTGTTCCAACTCGACTAAACACTCGGGGTTTTGCATGTTTCGGTAACTAACAATTTACAGTTTGATGGTAATTAAACTTTACACATTTTTACACTTGGAAAATATGGTTTCATCTATTTAATTATCATACACTTTTGATACATAATAAATATTAGTTAAATACATTTCAGATTTGGTTCCACTACAAAGAGATCAACAAACAATTAAGCAAGGATGGTAGAGAACAAATGCAGATTCGTTTTTTTTTTTCTAAAAAAAATTATCATACACATTATATTATCATAATAACAATAGCTAGCTACCATGTCTTAAAAAAGATGAAAAAGACTTTGAATTCTACTTTTAATTTATCATCAAATACGGCAGCGATTTCATTTTATTACAATAAGTATTACTTTTTAAATCAATTTCAATATTGTCTCTAGCCCGGGTGGGTGGGGCGCGCACTGTGTGAACGACGTGGCCTGCTCGCGAATGATGCTCTAATTGCATCACCAAAACGCACTATCCAAAAAATGAAAAAGGGCACTGCAAACTAACAACAGTCCTCTTGACTATTTCTCACACACTGTGCAACTTTTCTTTTAAACTCCGAATATGATTCTCTCCATTCTTTCTGTAAAAAGAAACACAATGAGCTCACATCTATAACTGATGTTACCACTGTCGGTACAATCGTGAGCAGTTGGTCGTGGAGTAAATGCAAATTATTTCTATAGCGGCATAATAGGTAATGGTGTATTCGTGGCCCTTTTCCAACAATAATACTCTGCTAAACACTTCATTCCCTTCTAGAAACAATCTTCTTGACTTTTCCTAACACATTTGGCCACTTTCTTTTTGAATTCTGTATATCGGTTTCTCCATTCCTTCTGTGAATGCAAACAACATCAATAAGATTACTTTTGTAGCTGAGCACAAACAAATCTTGATATACAACACTTAGCATATATAAATGAAATTAGACAAATTCAAAATATTGGAAATAAATATTGAATTAACTAGACATGTAACCAATTACAAAAACTGATATGTGGAATTCACTACTCTCTGATCGCATAGTGCCAAATTGCATGCATCTGAACCTTCATGTAGACAAAACTACAATATGGCAGTTCCACAAACACCTACAGGGGAATACTCTTCACATGTCAACATATCAACGTTGGCATACTAACATTACTACAATACTATGACTACAGCATTCCAAATAAAATGGTCTGATATCGAAATAGCAACACACTTATGTTAATGTGAATTACTTACATTGAAATGACACTGGCAAACATGATAGAAATTTTTTGGGACACAAAAACTATCCCCGAATTAATAATACGAAAAACTTATGTTTTAGAAACATATAAATCATTCTTTCACATACATATATTAAGCTGATCATTTTTAAGTAAAAAATATATTTCTATTTTTCTCCAACCCATACATACACAATCCTATGTTTTTACGTAAAATGCATGAGTAATCAGACAATGTAAAAGAACTCTTTAAAAAGTGGCATGATATATAAAAAATATTTTAAACACCTAATGCAGTAAGACAATCTTCAAATTATGCTTGTATCAATATATACTTACTGCCGCATCGACATTCGCAGGACTCTCATCGTTTGGGTCAGCCAGCATGGAGATTACACTTATAAGTATAGTCTCTACTGTATGCACAGGCAGCCACCTCTCTGATGCTTTCTCGTAGCCCCACTTGTCATCACCAGGCTCATGTAATATGGATATACAAACATCACCATTTTTTTCAACTGGAAAATATTTAACAGTTTTAAAGAGTACTAAATAATACTTGGGAATTCACCTCCTCTGTCTACCTCTTTGCGGTTACAGGCGTGATGTTACGTTAAATAATACATGGATTGCCATTTTTTAATACTATTTAATTTATTTAGATAATACAGACACCACAACTCCCTTAGGATGTAAGCAAAGACTACAAAGTGCCCAAAATGTCCATATATACCATATCCATACATACAGATGTGACATGTTTCTTCATTCGTCTCTCTCTTCATACAAATACGTGGGTTTGGGACATGTTGGAAATATACCGACTTTATAAGCATTTTTGGCATCAAAAACTTACTACGCCAGTTCAACACTTTTTCTACGCAAAGGAATAAAATGAGGTAAAGATTTTAAAGAAATACATTCAAACAGTTGTAAGTTGACATGACATATATGTATAGTTACAATAATTGTGGTCAGTGGCCTTACTCAGCAGTGTCTAAGGCATTTCAAAATTACATTCAGTATCTAGCTTGGTTCAGAATTTACCAATTACATATCAGAACCTTTAGCTGTATGAAAATGTCGAATATCTGAAATTTATCCTGTATTTCATAGTAAACATATTGAACATTTCTCATAACAGGAAATAGGAAAATGAATAACACCACATAAAATCACAAAACTTGTCCATTTCAGTGTACAGCATACATCCCATATTTGTCCTATTATAAATATTATATGATCATGCCAGGTCCCTTAGAGGGAAGGCAGAGAGCACGAGGTGCAAATTTTTCTCTATTCTTACAGAGCTTTACATTCATCACTCTCTTCATTAATGCACACCAGATTGGTCTTATTATCTACATTAGTATTACATGAAAGTATATATTACATTGTCTACATCAAGTTTTATTATCAACCACAGTAATAATATATGCAGTGTTATAAATACACATAACATCCCACCTGTAATTTCTGAAGAGGTGGGTAGAGTGTAGTACACTAACATTTTTCACCAGTTACATTTACATCCCATTATGGAATGGGGAGTGGGCCTATTGGCATACATGGGACATAAATCCAGAATTTCTACTAGGAATTTTAAATTAGTATAACCCTATAGTATCCGACAAAGGGATGTAAGCCAGCAACTCTCATTTAGTAGTCACTCATGCAACCACTCCATCAACAAAACCATCATTATTTATTGGTATAACACAAGCTTTATATGTACTACTTCTTTGGTAATGTTATGAAAAGGGCAACTGCTATTCAAGAGGTCCTGGGCTCAAACTCTATGTTGGTCAATGTACTATTGAGTATCTAACTTAAAATTCCCAAAAGTAACATGAAGTTTGGATTTGTGTCTGGTGTATGACAATAAGCTCACACCCTAGACCATGGTGGGATGTGTGAGTTAAATGGGTGTGAGTTAAATTAATAATTTGACTGGCCTGTCGGCACAGTGGTTAATGAACCTGACAGTTGCGCCGGGGGTCGTGGGTTGGATTCCCATCCAGAATAAATTATTTGTGTGATGAACACAGGTATTTGATGTCTGGGTGTAAAAAAATATCTATGTAAGTATATATTTCTATGTATATATGTAGTTTATCAGCCATCCAGTTACCGTAACACAAGCTCTCTTGATGCTTAGTAATGGATCAGATGGCTGTGTGCAGAGATGTCCCAAGATATTTTTTTATTTAATAACTATTATAATGTATTTAGGAGAAACAGGCTTTGTCTACAAAATATAAAATATATAATAGAGAGAGTAGATTGATTTTTTATTTGTTTATAACGGTTAAACTCAAAAACTATTTAACCGATTATAGATAATTTTTTCATTTATAAAAAACTACATTGTCATCGAGTAACATGGGCTGTTCTCTATTTTTTAAAAATTACAGATCATAATGAAAATTAAAATTATATAACACCAGGTATCAGAACTTCCGTATGAAGTTCATTATTTGTCATGTGAAATTATTGGTGATACATAAAATAATTATACAACATTTATATGATGCTCATCATTATTGCCAAAAAAGCCTGCTAGGCCATAAGTCTAACTATTAAAGGTAAATCGCAATAACCTCTTTTAATTAAAAGTGATGTATATAATTACAACAACCGTTAATAATTTTGGCTTGGAAGTACAGATTGAAAGACAGAAACGATAGTCCACACAGAGGCAAAGCGAATAAAAATATCTAGTTAATTATATATACATATATATATATTTCACCCAATTTAGACTATTAAAATACTCTATGCCTATTGAATATAAATTCTCTAATTTAAATATCTTTTAAAAAATCAAAAAATTTTTGGTTGCAAATGTGACAGCTAATCCAGAGATCCTGGGTTCAAATCCCTCATGGTGCGAACTCATTGACACATTCATATCTCTTCACACACACACCCACACATCCATATCTCTCTGTACACACAAATATCTGACATATTCCTTTTACTGAAACTATCCATGTGATGATGAATTCATCACTATTGTTAGTATTTATTGTCAGTTGAAACAATATTTTAAAGCTATCTCTGTCTCTTTCTTCTTAACTTCAAATATTCCACATATATTATACATAAAGAACTTTAGTCTTTTTATTATAACGATCATTATCTTTATCAAGACCAATTATATATTGTAATATCATAGTGGCAGACATGTTTAAAATTAAATAAGGTTTTACAACTGTAAGCCACATAAATATTTTGGTTGTATTAAAATCAGCAAATAGACCAGGCTACCCGATTTTTGGTTACTGTGAGCCTATTAATAAGAATAATAACAAACAAAAGTTGAGACAATCTATTTTATAAAATCTATGTCTTACATCTAAAGTATTTGTTCTGTGTCTGGGTGTAAAAAAGGATTTTTATTTTGGTGTGTGTATGAAGAGAGTGATGAATGTGGAAGAAGCACGGCAGGTCAGTGAGGATAGGGATATTTGGCACTTTGTGCTCTCTGCATACCCCGTAAGGGACCTAGTATGCGGATGTGTGTATGTTATTTTGGAATCAAATGAGCATGTGTGAAAATATCTCAAGATATGTACATATATACATATGTATGTACTTAAATGCCAAAAAAGGTAATGTACTTACTATTTGGATGCCATATTTCAGTAACAAATTTCATTCGTGGTGGCCTCAAAGGATACTCCTTTGGAAAATATAAGTGAGCCTTAAAGAAACCTCCCTCACTGTAATAATAAACATAGAATTTGTTATATATGTAACAACTCAACATCATTTGGTTATCAAGAACAATTTTACATCAAAAGGAGGATGTCCTTCAATAAGTAAGTTTTGCATATAGACGCCACAAATTATTAAATTTTCTTTTGTTAACTACAAGTTTAATTTGAAGTAAAAAATCATGTTGATATAAAATACAATGTTCATATAAAATAATTTCTGCATGCCATGGAATGTATTCAGATGAAATGAATGTCTCATTTACCTGAGTATGCCTAAAGGAGACACACCCATACCTAAAATTTGGCCATATTTAATTCTCAGTTATTGTCATGGATTTATTTCATTATCACTAGTGGATTATCATAGTTTTAATCATAGATCAATTGAAGAAAGTTCTCCATTTTATCATACTTAATGTGTTATGAATTGCTCAATGAAAATTTATGTAATAGGTTTTGCATTAGAGTAGTTCTATGGAAAGGAGCCATGGTCAGTAAGTTGATGATTATTTATATGAGCAATATAAAAAATACCGTTTTGGCTAAAACTTATATGTCATTATAAAAATAGCACAACATTTATGAAACAAAAAGCTGCTACATAAATTAGTTAGAAGTAAGAGCACTTTAAAATAAGTAATTTGGGGATTATTCAATGGCATTTAAAAATGCCATTTTAGTGAAAAAGTACGTGTCATTTTAAAAATAGCACACAATTAATGAATCATAAAGTAGCTTTGTGATAAATGTATGCAAAACTTTTAACATTTGTATCAATTAATTTATGATAAATATAACGAAAACAACTTACTACAATGTGTCTGGGGGACCGATAATAAGCACTTCCCATCTGTATATGTCATTGTCATCTATTAACCCAGCAGAAAAACCTTCCACTGGATTTTTGTTCAGTTCTGGAAATTTATCAAAAAACAATACCAGGTTATGATTAAATTATTAAAGAAACATGTAGTGCTTGTAAAAAAAGAAGTATTCCCGTAAATGTACATCAAAATAGATACTTTTAACTGACTTTGGCAGCGATACTTCTGACACGGACGATGATATT
Organism: Apyrrothrix maculosa; assembly: GCA_018237585.1. Taxonomy (NCBI): domain Eukaryota; kingdom Metazoa; phylum Arthropoda; class Insecta; order Lepidoptera; family Hesperiidae; genus Apyrrothrix; species Apyrrothrix maculosa. Next base: position 708 of record DVOY01000639.1, on the reverse strand, counting down.
GATTTTACATTTGTACTACCGCATGTGCAGTAAAAAATTATACGGTGAAAAAGTATAATGATTCTAGTATTTTAATTTTCGCAATGATCCAAGATAATCTCTAAAATAGGACCCGCTAAGGTCAATGATTGCACAAATACCCGTGTCGCCTGACGCTCACACCGCAGTGGATTAAATACATTTTGTATATTTTAATACATAACACAATTACCTGCTAGTTGCTTTTTTAATAAAAGCGAAGACTGTGGCTCTGACATTAATTACAATTATGAAATTTACCCTGACGACACGAAACAAATGATTTTCCACAAAAGATGGCTGGCTGAGTTTTGTGCAGGTTGTGAAACATATGAGCTGTTGCTTGTTTCCGGTACTGCAATGGAATGTTACCATCGTACTGAACGCAAAAACTAAATAATAAAACATATTTACTGTAATTTATTGTTTTACACTTTTTAATCATGAATATTTTCGTCAATAAAAATTAAAAAATAATAACGAGAAATGTTTTCACTAGATATTTATTTAATGCTATATACACGCCATCTAGTAAATTGTAAGTTTAAACCTCTGTGATACTGAAAATAGACCATAACTCTTTACGAAATACTTATTATTGATATTATAAATATATAAGTATTTAGATTACAGTGTAGAAAGGATTATTCTTACGAACAGAGTGTTGCTAAAAAAGTTTACAAAAGAATG
>DVOY01000638.1:0-10797 GCA_018237585.1 Apyrrothrix maculosa | reverse complement strand
GACCTGCCGCGCTTCTTCTATATTCATCGCTCTATTCATACATGTACGCCAGTTTTGAAGACTTCTACTCCTTTAAAATTAACTTTAAAAATGAGGTTCTAATTTAAAATAAGTAGATACATATTCCCTAAAATGAAGTTATTAAAACCATTAGATAATACTTCCCGTTCGCGATATACCGACAACATTAATAGTTATTATGTGGATCACTAAATCCACCTGCTCCAACCACCGTGAAATTACCCCGTGGGTTCCCATGACGTAATAAACAGTTTATCATGGCCAATCATGGTGTTGTATTGTTTACCCTAATGGAATAAAAGCTGTTGTTTTTTTTCATTTTTAATGCAGTCATAGATAAAACATAGCTTACATTCTGTCTACCGCATCTGTCGAACATATCCGTCATAATAGCAGTCTCTTGGTGTTACTTATCACGTTACTGTCAAATAAAAAAGTATGAAAATAAAATATATTTTTATTACATACGAGTGAAGAGTACAATCGTATACAACTTTACGATTTGAAAATCTAAATGCAGCCTAAATATAGCACAGAGCTTATTTCCACGTAATAAAATTGATATTAATGAGTAAATATAAGTTCACGTGAGTAGTATCTTTTGTTTCTGATCACAAAAATACAGAAATTAAAGACCAGAAGATTGACATAAGATGCAGTTTCAGTCGTTCTTCATTTTAACCATTCCGCGGGCTATTTAAGCCTGTCGTAAAATTCTTCGTGTACTTTATTTTATACCTGGAATTTTATCTGAAAATGCAGTTAAAAAAACTGTTTCCAACCAAATTGAACTACTACTGTCTGAAGATTTTCGCGCACCTAAATCTAATTTCTGTGGTCAGGATTATTTACCTACATTTTATGTATGTCTGTACCTATCAGCGATCCCTAGTTTCGCCAAAATTAGATTTGAAAAAGGGTCAGTGTAATATACGAATTGCGTTAGCTGAAACTAACCTTGGATCCTTACTGAAAGTAAAAAATAAAATAAAAATGCTCGACTGGGCTCGTTCAGTGACCCTTACCGTTGAGTTATGATTTTGCGGAGTCGATTCCCGATTAATAAAAATATATGCCATAATCAGCGGTGTTCTACTCGTATGTTTTAGTATAAAATTATATCATTAAGTATGTGTTTAATTATTTACAATTACTCAGCATCTGGTTACTATTGTAGAGTACAATAATCTTACAACACAAGGCAGCGCTGAACCTGTCTGTATTCAAATATGGACAATCTTCGTTGAACCTCAATGGAACACCATGGCGGAGCATGGTCAGTTTTTAAATATTCGAACTTATATTCAGTTATAGTAATATAAGGCTCCCATGTATAAAATTTGTTTAGACGGATCAATGGAGCCAAGCAAAAGGGTTAAGCCATATAAAATTATCAATTACACGCACCGATGACGTCATTTAGGTCAATTATATGAAAATTATCAACACAATAACGATACCGGAGAAAAAGGTATGTTTACAAAAATGTAATAAAGCGTCAATTCGTTTATTTTATAGTAACGTCATTATTTCGACCATTGGATATGTGTTTTCTCGTAGATTCGAAAAAGACAATTTTCTGCCCCTCTGGCCTAGTGAGATGTGTCAGGTTTCATATGGCGTGTGTCGAGTACATGAAATGAAAAATCCACACAGAAAATTTATAGAAATAATTATTAAACATCAAATGACAGACACATTCAGATATTTTGTTTTGGGTATAAATTTAATTTGAATGATTCATGCGTACTTTATGTACAATGGTGTCCGGTTCAAGCCGATTTAACCAAGATTCTTATTAACTACAAATACTAACTGAACTAAAGTACAGTGTCAGTTCTATTCCAGGAGTCCTGTTAAAAGTAGGTAAAATGCCATGGGCGGCAACAGCTACTCGTAATTACAAACACCTATACTACTCTTTTCGCTTAAAAAACTAAAAATATATTTCGCACTTCAAAGTTTGAACCCCCGAATACCAGTACTTTAGTGTACCCAAACCCGGTCGATCAATAATAAATTGATAAATGACATCGAGTAGTCCATTGTTAATGTATAATACTTATAAATATAATAAGATCGGAGCTAGTTTGCCAGCCCACAAAACATAATGTGCGTAATTCGTTACACGTTGACATAAATTGTATCGGCTCTCGCGCCACGTTAGCGGATAGGGTGTACACACGTTAAGACGTTATTGTTCTTACAATTTAGGGGATGAATTAAAATAATTGCTACTTAGTTTAAATTAACCATAAACTACCCTGTGTTGGTAGATATAAACAGAGTCGGTGCAATGACAATCAGACGGCTGATAAATATGTCTAAGTTTCTAAATACATATTTTCATAGATGATTTTAGAGTCATATACAGAACAAATAATTATGCTCATGACCTGACCTGGATGGGAATCGAATTCAGAAGCCTCTCTTTACTACTCAGGATAAGTAAGCATTGGTCTAACAGACCGGTTTGTGACTTCATATTTTCGTCCATTTTTACATTAAATCCAAAAAAATATGAGTGAAATAGGAAAAATCCTGATATTTCTATCCAAATGATGGTGTACGTGTTTGAATATGCCACACTCAGTGCAAAAACCTATGAACTAGTAGAAACGGTGATGAATGAAACAGCACAAAGCGATTCGTAGCGACACTTGTACACTATTGTAGGGCGAGAATGTCTATTGTAGTTTGTACTTAAAGCGCTTCCCATTCATCTCTCATACGCCAATAACAGAATTTACTACTCTTTAGAGTGGCTCGATGTGAAAATTATTTTAAACGAAGAAAGAAAATAAAGATCGCTTTATTTCTTTCTAAAATTATTCATGTGTTTCATTCTTAGTTTCTATATACACAGCAAAAATAAAAATAAAAATTTACCACAATTACATCATGTACTTGGATTGTGTTAGATATGTGGTCAATAACATTGAATGCTGAGCTGTATTCGAGAATTCGATTATCGGCTAGATCAAATATTTCTTCAATATTTGCGTCCGAGGGTAAAATTATCTATATAAGTATATATTTAGAAATATACATATCTATACAGACATATATTTGTTTATCAACTGTCTGATTAGCATAGCACAGGTTGCGTTTTTTTTTAGATCATAAATTAGTTTGAATTGTTCCTCAATTTTAATATCATTACGTAATGTTCTCAACGCGGAGAACAAATAATGTACATCTAAATATGATTGAACGATTAAAGTCTTTCACACAATCAGCACGAGTTGGAATTATAAAATGATATGTTAAATCAGTTACTATGGCTTTTGCAGAAGACTTATCCAAAACTAAAATATTGTATTCAAAATTTAATTAACTTTTTTTTCTGTTTCAATAATAAATTTACTCTCATTGAGAAAGTGATAACAATTTATTTTAAAGATCTCAATTTAAAAACTTGATTTCACTTAACTACATAAGATATTTATTATTAAACGTAATAATTAAAAAATAAACGTAACATCACGCCTGTAAACCCCGAAGAGGTAGACAGAGGAGTGTAGTACACTCCCACGTTTCACCAGTTACGTTTACGTCGCATAATGGAATAGGTGGTGGGTCTATTGCCATACACCGGCTACAAATACACACTACGAGCCACTACTAGAAATTTTAATTTTTAGAAAAATATAGTAGTACTCGAACCAGGATTTGAACCAAGGACCTCTCGATCGGCAGTCGCGCTTGCAATCAACATAACCAACGAGGCAGTCAAATAATTATAATACAAAGATTGGGTAAATTCCCACTGGTTCAATTTACTGGAGTGACGTGAGGATATTAATACATTTTATGTTAAGAAATATTACTATTTTTTAAGGAAGACGGGTGAGTTACGTTTCCTGAACAGGTAAGAGTGAGAAAAGACAACCCATCATTCCTTGTCTAATGCTTCCCATTCCCCAGGGCAAAGCACCTAATTTTCTAAATAGAACACTTAAGCATTGTGGCGACTGATACCGTAACTCCTCTACAACAATAAAGAGACTAAATATACTAAATGTTCTGAGTCTCTACCTGTCATAATTTGAATAATTCAAGACACCCCGAGTTTTAATGAATAAGTGAATAAACTTATTTGAATAATAGTTTTGAAAAGTTTCCTCGGTTTTTACAGCTACGCTTTCTATTTCACACAAGACCTATAGTGTTTGTGGTGCTAGTAACATCAGGAAATGTATTTAATGTGAACATAAATTGTAGAGTCCATAGAGGTAGATGTAAGAGTTTCTATGTATTACGGTCCGTTCGAATTCGTACTAGAAAAAGGCTAGGCCAAGAGTCTCTATATTTAGTGAACGTGTGTTACATCTATGTATGAAAGTGAAACGCGAAAAAATTTCAAGTTCGCGGAAGTTTCTGTCTATCGCTATGAGAAATAGCGTTCCAGTGAGTATACCAATTTTCATTGGTATTCGGTGCATATACGGTACAGTAAACCAGTGATAGCCTAGTAGTTTGAAATTCAGCCTCTCACTCTGGTGGTCCGGGTTCAAATCTTGATGCCCATCTCTTAAAAAAATGTGCGTTTTAAGTTTAAATGTCACTTGTAAATGTGAAGGAAAACATTGTGAGGGAACCTACACGCCTTAGAGTTCTAAAAAAAATTAGCTCTCTAAAGCGTGTGAAGTCTGACAATGCTAACTTGGCCAGCGTGGCAGACTATGGTCTTAACCCTTTCATTCTGTTAGGAGACCCGTGCCTAGCGGTGGAACGATAAAAAGAGTCGGGAGAAAAAAAACAGTACTTTTAAATTGAACAGATATTGCATGACCGCGCTATCCATACGAAATGACGTTATAAAAAACCCATTATGAAGAGAATATTATGTTTTAAATGGCGTATTTGTTATAAAAGTCGGTTAGATTAGCTCCGACCAGGTGTATCCACAAATTGATCGAACGCCAATGTCGCGTAAAATAACACCGATATAATGGAAAATGTTACGACAGGGGTCGTTGATTTTCGATTAAAACGAATAAAAAACCCAATGGTCATTTGCCATCGCCATGTTTTTATAACAGACATGTATGTCGAGTTGTTGATGGAATATTGATTAATATAAATATAAGAAAATCAAATGAACTTGGCCGGGCCTAACTATTTAAACATTCATAACTAAAACCTTTGAAGTTAACCCATCTTGTTATTAGTGCTTGAAGTTCTTCATAAATTAAAGGTTTGATTAATAGACGTTTGTGACATTAGGTTTACTTTTCATAATATTTCAAAGAAACTACAGAAAAAATAAATAATAAACTTATAAAAAAATACATTGCGCCTGTAATCTCCGAAGAGGTAGGCATGCATTCCCACGATTCACCAGTTACATTTACGTTCCACCATGGAATACGGGGCGAGTATATTGCCTTACATCAGGAAAACATCCAAAGTACAAGCCACTATTAAAAATTGTAGCAACAAATGTAAGTTAGAAAATACCTATAGTACCCGACCCGGAATTTGAAACCAGGACCTCTCGATCAGCAGTCACGCATGCAACCACTCAACCATCGAAGAAGTGAATAAAAAAACAAGTGTCGCATTATAACCTATTATTCGATCTTTGAAACACTATAAAAGCTATTTCTGGATGATTTATAAAATTATACACCAATCATTAGTTGAGTATTGCACAAATTAAACCACGGCATAATGTTTCACCCAGTAAAAATGATTTATTAAGTATAAAACCTACGAAAAAAATTCCATTGTGTTCATCGCCTAATTTCGACGATAAATCTAAGTTTTAATAAAACTTTGGCATTGTTCGCTATAAATTTATATGTAAGTTGAGTTCCCTTCACGTCGTTAGAATAACGTAAGTTTGCAAGAGCACCTCGTCCCAAGTCAAACTAAGCAATACCGCTTCAGTCGTCTTCTGGAGAATTACCGCTACTAGTAATGGGCATGAGCTTCCATGGTTAAAGGGAGCTTAAACGGTCAGCTTCAGGTAATGTTTGTTTATTAGACACAAGAATATACCACGCCCTTGACCCTTTTCATTTTGAACTGACCCGTGTCCAACAGTGGAACGTTAAAGGGTTGATCAAATTCTGAGATAGGTAGGATAAAATAAATATATTATAACTATCCATCCAATTGCTAATCCAATCAATCCAACTGCCTCGTTGGTCATGTTGGTTGCAAGCGCGACTGCTGATCGATAGGTCCTGGGCTCGATTCCCAGGTCGGGCAGTATTGGATTTTTCTAATTTATACTTTCTAGTTGAAATTTCTAGTAGTAGCTTGGAGTATGGATTTGTGCCCGGTGTAAGAAGTGCCGGAATAAAAGGTATTAACATTAAGGAATAGAAAACAAAGAGAAAAAGGAAAATTAATAAAGGACGTAAAGAGATAAGTTAAAAAATATCCATACGTAACACAATTTAACTTTTATACTCTTTCAAGTGGATCATATTTTATAAATCTTAGTACGATTAGCGAAACGAGCTATGACAGTATAGTGGTTTATATTTTAGCTTTCTTATTTTGGGGTTGAGCATTCGATCCACTGACTCATTTCTGGTTTCAAGATATTAAGCTGGTTTTCAAGATTTAGTACTCGTGTAAATGGAGACGGAAAACACCGCGAGGAGACCTATTGATGCTCGCATCGTTATTTTATTGAAACGACACGTGAAATATGTTAGTTATTGCATTTGGGCATATACAAGTATATTTCAATTTTTCAATATTGTGTATGCTAAACAAAATTAGATTATAGAGGTTTTCGCAATACTCTAATACAAAGTTAATTCTAATACAAAGTGTGTAAGAAACATTAAGCATTATCGCAGAATTTCAAAGGGGCTTATCTTAGTTTTGACACAGAGCTATTTACAAAGCCGTGTAAAAAAAAAGAAAAAACAAATAAGGGTCGTGACACATTTTCACATACGGCCATATAATGCCAAGCTTGGTAATGTCTGGTGACCAGACAATTGCTGAACAGAGATATATGTATATATACCGAACAGACACATAAGTGTCTGTTCGGTAATATTTGCTTCGGATGACAGGAGGAGACAATATTTGCTTCGGATGGAAATCGAACCCGCAATCACCTGTAAGCATATCACTATCCACTATACCAACAGGCCTCTCACATGGTTGAGTATGGTCTCCTCCAGACCCAATTCAGAATGATCAGAAATTTTACAGGAGTAATAAATGATCGAGGTTACGTCACGTTTCCAATTCAAGGTAATAAAAGACAAGATAATTTCTGCTACTTTTATTCGAAGGCACAATCGCTTCCCTTCAGTCCTTCCGTCGCTTTATTCAAACGAGTCCTTTCCATAGACAATGTTGACTAGTTGAACGAGCTGATTAGACCCGCAGCCCTATCGAAATGCTTTTCGACGCTGCAGATATGGACCATTGCTAAGAGAATATTTATATCCGACAGAAGAGAGCCGACTTCTTTAGTTAATTCTGCATTTAATGTCTAATTTAAAAACACTGTTAAGGATTTGCTTCATCAGTATCGGGCGCTTTGGTGGTACTTATCGACTTACGATATCTTACATATAAGGGTTATTTCTTTTAATCCTCTTCGTTCAGGCTGGCAGGTCCATACAATAAAAATATTGTATTGCCATCGGATCTGGACACGTGTACTAATTATCAGGCAAGTCGGACTGTGGGAAGTGGGTTAAATTTAAGTTGTAAGATTTCCTTACATAGTTCGTTTCAAGTGAAGCTAATAAAGCACCCAAAATGGAACCCAATTCATAATACCTAAATGATTTCATTTAATTTGAACACATACATAAAAGATAAAGATCGGGCATGAGTGTGCCAATCGTTGCATATTCAATTCGGTCTCAGTATCTTGCTTGTACCTAGAAATTTTGTATAAGTAGAAAGAAATCTCATTTTTATTGAATTAATTTATCAAATCACAATATATTTATAAATAAAACTAACCTAAGCTAAAGTCGCTAAATGACTGGTTTTATTTATTTGTCGTTTATTCTTGTTAACGAAGAGCGGATTTAATGCTAAGTGGCATTTTATACCAGGTTACCCAGGTTATGAGAAGTTAAGTGTGGTTTTCATTTGACGTTATATCATTAATTAAGTCTATGCGTACCTGTTATTCTTCAGTGGTACAATCTAAGGACGTAACGTATGTTCTCAATTGCCTTACATCTAAAGCAGTCTTATTTTATTAGCATTTGTAATCTGTTTCGTATTTTTTGGCAGGACAAATAATTGAACTAATAAATTATCTATCCGTTCAGTTCATTTAAATTTATTAAAATACTAATTTTATCTGTATTACTTATTCCAGTGTTTTTCAATTGAATTAAATCTATACAACGTGTGCCTTTGATTGTAAAGCACGGTAATAATTCTATTGTACCAGCAAACGAACATTTCACAGGCAAAGCGAATCGAATTTGTATCCAAACTCGAACTGTCTGAAACGAATTTAAATTTCCATTTATCAAGGATCAAACCCGATCCGTTGGTTCCGCCACCAAATGATATTGCATTGTACTGATCCCGTCTGGATATGCGAATTGATCCTATCTATTATTATTAAGATCAAAAAAATATCAACTTTAACGCTCAGAAATAAAGTTGTTGTTACATCGTCGATTCGACTAATAAAAATGTCATCGATTTAAAACAGGCGTAAGAACTAAGGTTTCTTTTATTGAAAATTACTCTTACAAATTATAAAGTTAGAGTTGAGTTTCGTTTGTTTCTTGTCACGATAGGGAACGTAAGTTTTAAAATCCGTGACCTATTACCAGTGACAAAACATACGGTTGTCACCGTGATGCGGAATTTATTGCGAACCCATTTATTTGCGATTTCAATTGCTACATCTTGTTCTTATTTCAAACTCAATAGAGGTGATTTTCAATTGGGTTTAATTTATATTCCCCGGTTATAAATTTGTTTACAGCCAACAGTAGAGGGATGTATCAAATAATTAGAGGAAGCGTAACAAGAGTGCGTATGTGGAATTCAATTATTATTGTTATGGGCATTGGCGTTTCAGTTGCTGAAATTAACATAAATTTGTAATTAGAATTTACATGTGATTAGGTAATGATTGTGCATTTGTAACGTCATTAGTAAACTTTTGTTGTATGTGGCAACTATTGTAATATGTCAAATACATTCTCGTATTGAAAAAGAAGTTAAGCTATGACTAAAACTATTCAGTCAACCGTTTGTTTGCCATTTACTTTTCATGTTGGGAAATTTATCAGGAAATTCTTTATTACAGTAAGATAGATTTTAAAATCAAAGACAGGTAGAACAAATAAGTTTATGCGCAGTTTTAGTTTGCAGTGCTGTGCTAAGTTAAACAAGGTTTTTTAATGTGAATAGACATTAAATAACACTATATCAACACATAAAACGAATCTTTCCCACCCTACTCGAAGCCAACTGCTGACCGAAAAATCACTTTAGCAAATAAATCAGAACAACAATGTGAACACACTTAATGACAGCTCGGACGTAAAGAAGAACGCACTGATCAAAAACATATTCCAAATTCAAAATTGTTTCCGAGTTCAAATAGATACCAATGATCTGCCGCGTGGCGTTCTACGGATTCCCGTATTTATAAAACTACAGTACATAGTAAAATATTCCTTGCTGCTTTATGATAGGGTCGAAATGATTGTTCATGAAATGCACTTAAAATATTGCTGGAGTATAGTTTCACGCTGCTGAGTTATAGAACTTCTACCATTTGATTTGAATTTTCTAAAAGGATGATCATTTAAAATTCGAACCTATCGCTCTGGATTAAGGTTGAGATATTCTTTTCGTTATCAATGCAGGGGTGAAGCATGATTGCACGCGGCAGCGCGTCCACAGATAATAAATGCTCTTGGCAAATAATTACGTTATTTGATTTTCGACGGATGATGGTCGTTCGCAAACATCAACTCGTGGGAGAGATTTGAGGGGCTTACCGTTGCGTCCTATTACGATAATTGGAGAGGAAAACATACAAATTTGTCGATATAAGTACCTACTGATTTCATTTGTTCAACGAAGTCTTACATAAATTAAGTTCAGGTGGTTATAAAAAACAGGCAGGTTCTTATTCTAAAACGAAGTTGAAAAACCAAATATCTGTTACTTACCTATCTGGTCTTGTTATATGTCACGTGAAATCGTTTAGGTTGACTTGTTCAGTTGCAAAATTTAAATACGGTTTCTTGGTAATACCTGTTAAATGAAAAGTAATCTGTATCATTTTTATAATAACTTGGGTCATTTGAGACAACGGTTAAATTAATCGATGGTTAGTACATAACTGATGAACACGCTCATTATGTGGATATAATGACTAGGTAAAAGGTGAGTTTTTAACACAAAACTCGCTTAAACCAAGCTGGGAATAACTTAAAATACCTATTGAATAATTGTAAACGAACGAACGAAACGAACTTACACTACATTCACAATATACTTATGATAACCTAATGTATGTTCATAAAAATCTTAATAAATTTAAGAAGAATAGTGATCTCCATCAACTAAATTTAAGAAATAAACTCTCGATAAGATAAGAAATAAATTCTCGAGCCCGCCACTTACTAAATAAAAGTAACTAAATAGCTAACTATTATTGATAATACCTAAGTAAACGAATCTACACACTTGTATTCTTATACTCTTAATCAAGATCAGTGGTAGATAGCTGTAGGCTACAGTAGCTACTTGTAAGCTCGTGCTTACTCGTTGACTATTTTTGTCATATTAAAAAGCCGT
>DVOY01000637.1:0-10799 GCA_018237585.1 Apyrrothrix maculosa | reverse complement strand
TGTACATGTTGATGTCGAAATAGTCAATTAATTAATTATTCAAGAATTGGTTGTAGATTTAATAATTATTTTATCAAATACCACTATGATATATGACGTGAGCCTATTGCCATATACCGGACAAAGTTTTTTAAAGTAATATAAATTTCTCCGTTTACATATAATCAGCATGAAATTTCACGTCTATCGTGTGTGAGCACGACACACGATTTTTTGTCGCTTTAAGTCACCCGCTGCATGCAACCTGTGCTTGCACGGCAAAAGTCATAACCTACCCTACTGCGATTTTAGTCACATGCTGCCCAATGGCATTACTGTTTACGTGGTCGGTTTTTGCCATGTGGCGTAGTCATACGACGAAAATACGACAATGTAAATCTCTTATAACTTTACAACCCATTTACGGAAAAATAAAACACGCACGGTTTTATGAGGTGTTTGAATTTGATAAATAATGTAGAATACATTTTCAAGGCAGTTTTTCCTTATGAAAGTACTCGCCATATGAGCTTAAGACCTCTGTGAAAACAATGTCTTGCTTAATGCGTATGTAACTGTTTGGAGTAAGTATTCGCCTGACTGACAGTTGGACAATTATTGCAGTAATTCAGAACTTAGCCATGGACGGAACGGAAACGATAATTCCCCAAGCCGTTTACAGACCGCCTATTAGCTATTGTCTAGCAAGAAACCGCCAACGTCAGCGAAGCGTAAGTTAGAATTAATTATTTGGCTCCCACAACACTAATTAAAAAACCAGCTAGAATATTCTGTAAATTATAAACCAATTACAGTTTACGGGCAATTCGTTTGGAGTTTTCACAAATGTTTGTCATAATCGAATATAAAAGCACCAAGAATATAAATCTGATAATAACATTAATTCATCTGAAACTTTAAACTGTAATTTTTATAAGATAAATAAACCACTTTTCAAAATCTTCAGAAGTAATAATTTTGAAATTATTTTAGTGATATGCTCTCCTGCCTTTTGGGAAGGAAGATATTACGCGTTCATAAAATAAATCCGAATATAAACTTTGTGATCTGATTTTGTGACTCGCTGTGTATATGACGTGCGTAATTGAATTCTATTTATAGAAAAATCTCACTTTTGCGTTATTTCAATACGCATACACGTGCGCAATGAATACCTGTCGAGTCGTTAACAAATTCAGCATGAAGAGTGACAAGCGACTGAGAAGTCACTCAGCGGAGCGTCGTGTTGTTTGAATAGATATTATACATAAAATAGAGTAAGCGAACCAAGCAAAAAGTCGTCTTGACAATAGAGAGAGAAAGAGAATGAATTGGTACTCGTTTCCCTTTTCAAAAACATGTGCGCAGAACACAAATAGCAGCAACTTCGCGAGTCAATTACTGACGAAGTCAATCAGATACGATTATATAATGGAAGGAGCCATTCAGATACGATTATATAACGCGCAGGCATCATTAAAGAAAGACTCATATACCTAATATATTATGTTCTTTGTCTTTCTATCAACGAGACATTTTTACATACATTCGATGTAATGGCTCGCCTACTCTATCTAGAATATCTCCACGGTTGTTGGTGCCGAAGCAGCCATCTTTAATGGGGACATTGAAGGGGCAACGTCAGCGCACCACATCTGCAAAGAATCGCTGTGTATCTACGAATTAAAAGTGTATCTGGATCTAATTACAGTTGATATTTGTAATGAGAATAATTATTATCATGTTACAATGGTTTTGTTATGAGAATATAAGCCATTATCAGAGTTAGACTATTCGTGTCACGAAGAGATAATTATTCTATTCGAATTCCTTGTCCGGCCTATCCAGGCTCTATGTAAATCACTCATGTAACGTACTTTTAATCAGTGAAAAAGAACTTTGTTGAAAGAGTTATTATTGTACTCATTATTCGTTAACATAATACAGAGTTACAGAAACAAATTTAAGTAATTTTATAATCGCTATCAAATTGGAATTACGCGGGCTAACAAATAAATATAATGAATAATTATAATAAGTGTAGGAATTTTAGTGAACAAGACCATGACATGATTCAATGACCATGGTATGGTTAATTAACAGAACGCGAAACGATAACTGAGAGAATTCCAGTCACCAAAGCTAGGTTGCGACTCACGTATTGAGTTCACTTCACCATTGCTTCATATATGACCAATATATGAAACAATGGTTGAAGGTGTCGAAGCATAATATTTCATAAAAGTATCGCAAAGTACTATAATCGAAGAATCTACCAATAAATGCTATCGCTTGGACCATCCCAAATTTCAATTGGAATAGGATAAAAAGACGTTAAGTAGGTACAGTAAGACCTTGTTTTATCAAAACTTACACGGACAAAATGATTTTGATCCATCGCACAGGCAACGAATATATATCCATCTTTGTCCTCTTATGTGAAGATAAGTGGAAAATTGGACCTTAGGAAGTTCTAGATAAGTTTCTTCAATTTTTGAATACCAGCACTACTTTAATAATAGCAAAGATATTACATTTAAACATCGGAATATTCAGTAAATTATTCAACAACTTTTATTTAACGTCTTAACTAACTTATGGAGAAAATTCAGCAAGGCCGAAATCTTTCCATATCTCATATCAAAAAATTGTTATTGACTGACATGAGTACACCTTTGATATATGCAACATCTAAAGGACTTCTCCTTCAGCGCTAATAAAAATAACAATTTTAATATTAATAGTAATATAACAATAATACCTTTGTCTTGATGAGACATCGAAGCCATTTAATATTCGGTGTATCTAATTACGGTATTTGTCGTGATTTGAAAGTAAAACATGTTGCATGGTACACAAAACAAAATCCTAGAAATGGCGTATCCTCAAATGGCGTTACCAACGTAACTACATGCTTTTAATACCCGAAAGGTAGGCAAAGGAGTGCAGTACACTCCCACGTTACACCAGTTAGGTTTACGTCCCAATATGGAATACGTGGTAACCTATACACCGGGCACAAATCCAGACTACGAGCCACTAATATTAATTAATAATTAAGACTAATATTTTCAATAATATTTTTCCCTAAAGTAATTAAATGTTCTCTTTTCCAGCTATGGACGCCGCTGAATATCATCCTCTTCAATCTCGTGTGCTCCGACTTCTCGGTGTCGGTGTTGGGTAACCCGTTTACGCTCATCTCCGCTCTGTTCCACGGATGGATCTTTGGACATACTATGTGCTTGTTGTACGGGTTCTTCATGTCCTTGCTCGGTAAGTTAGCACACTTTTATACATTTTTCCTATAACAATCTGATAAACTAAAGGCAGGAAAAGGGTAGAATGTAATTGTGAAGTCTCTGGCACCTTACATATTTATAACAGTTTATAATGCCACATTGTGTATCAAAATTTTAAATGTAGCTAAACCTCTAGGACTTATTCGGTGGGTATGAAGAAGAATTTTGTTTGGGAAAATAAAAAACAATTGATAAAATTATTACTTATAAATATTACTAGAATTGACGTCACTGCATTAAGTTCATAGAAATCGATTGATTTATTTATACTACGTTGTAAAATAAAAAATCTAGACTACAAAGGACTTGATGTCTAGTAACATTATCTACCAGTCAACTTAACTTTAGCATGCTCAGAAGGTAGTTTTCTATTTTATTATGTAATGAATACTTATCTACATAAATAAAATGATAAAGATCTACTGTTGAGCGCGCATCACGGAAAAACTACTGTTCTTGTCTTGTCTTCTAAGTTTTACTTTTTAGACACTTTACTTTTATCTAAAGTAAAAATTATTGCGATATCTACATTTAGTTTAAAGTTATTCAAATGCGAAAATACTAAGCGTTTTATAACCACTCCGTGTTCAGTGACGGTCAGCTATACGTCACGTGTTCTCGCGCTATTAACTCAGATATTTTACATATTTAGCCTACAAAGAGAAAACCGTTATTTACAAAGATCTTTTTTAAGCAAATTAGATTTTTGCGTCTACATTTTTAATGTTTTTCCCTCGGCACGTAAAATACATTTTTGATATAAATATAATGAGCAACGCAGACGAAGTCTCGAACTTGAACTAGAAATTATATATACAATAATAATAATATCTGGGACCATCACACGCGGCTGTCTAATCCCATATTATTCATCAAGGGAGCTTATGTTATGGTAACGAGACGACTGACATAACGTAACTTCCCGCTTGTAATCCCCGAAGAGGTAGGCAGAAGAGTGTAGCATACTCCCACGTTTCACCAGTTACGTTTACGTCCCAATATGGAATAGTTGCACATCTGCGTAGTCAATTATAGGCTGTATTAATACTATTCTCTAATGTCTATTCTCTGATGTATAGGCATAACGATTAACTTCGGTTTCATGAGTGAAGCGTTGGTGACGATTTGAAAATTGTAACGCAGGAACGAGTTTACGACCCACAAATACACCTGCAACTTGGTTACATTAATTTTATGTACATTCTAAATGTAAACCAATATTCAATGCGGACTTCCTCAAGGGGATCTAATAAATGATTTTCCAAATGAATATTAAACATAACCCTCGAGTTGGCTAAAATTATTACCTGGTGCTGGCCGGGATTAATGTTTACTATACATTCATGAGACCAAGCCCTAAGGGTTTCTAAATTAGCGGTCAATTTACGGCATGCATTATCAAGGTCATTCACACCGGTGAAGTCTAGCGTACTTGTATGTTTTGATTCAATCTTTACAAAGCCCTATTAAACAAGCCGCATCTTCTGTACTATAACTATCCACCTGTTACACAGAATATTTAAAGTTATATTACGTAGAAAGGCTTGCTTAAATCAGGGATATTTTACATACGCATAGATCGATTGACGAAAACTTCAAACAAAATGCTACAATTACAAGCGCTGTACAATAATTACAACTTTGGAAAACATCAGCCATTTTCCTAACGTGCAGTCTCTATATATTAGTATGCTTTACGTAAGCAGAAAATTGGAGTTACGTCTGAAAGATTTCGGACAGACGGAACTATGAGACCAACAACAAACTCCACTAAGTTTTCCTTCCATATTTTCCTCCTCTAAGTTTTTAATTGCATATTTTCTAACATAAGCATGATATAATAATGGTGCTCCTTAGCTGAAGAGTTATGGACAGAGGCTTCTGCCACCAGTAAATATAATTGATGATGATGACCAGTAAATATAATTCAAAATGATAATAATATATATGAATAATATAATTGATAATTCGACTAAAATGAATCGAAAAATCACGTCAAGTTACAATACCGCTATAAGCGCTGTTAACAACAAATCTTTTGCACGAATTGTTTTCATACTTACTTAATCCAAAAAATGTCATATGAAATATATTATATTATTATACCTGTTATTGTTGTAGCATCACGCCAATTTTCTCCCTGGGTAGGCAATAGCACCTCGTGCGAAATATATCTATCCTTACAAACCCCACGAGCATCTTCTGCATTAATCACTCACTTCCTACATCCAGATAATACTACTAATAATACTATATATCCATTAGAAAACATACACAATAATGAGATCCCAGTAATCCAACTCCCACATAATAAATAGTCTTCCAGTTTATTATTAAATAAACAACCTAATTTATATTTCAGAATAATTCTTAAGCAATCTACTTATAAATCTGAAACCCTTAATACAGCAAAGAGTTCTTGCGACTTATGCAATAGAGCTCAAATCACAACGCAATGGAAAAATCTAATAAGTCGGATTCAAATAGAAGTTGTATTTAACTAACAGATTCCATCAAAATTGGTCGAGACTAATACTACCTACATTATTCAAAGACATGTTTTAAGTGAGAACACACACGAGGCTGTACACTGAAAATATTAATACAACCATCTTGATATAATCATATAGGATTTAAATACTAATAACTAATATTCTTATGTAAACCTGACTGTTATACCCGACTTATTCCCTCTGAAATCTAAATTCTCCTTAAATTAGCACCCAAACTTTTGTTTCCAGTGAAACTTTTAGAGGTCAAACGAAAGTTCATTGAAATTGGCTGTGGGTCCTTTGGCAGGGCTTAAGCTATTTCCATACCGTATATCAACATAAGCAGTTTAGGGGTTTCAATTTGGAAACTTTATTTAAACTGTCTACTCACTCCTCTATTGAGGTTTAATATTGCGCGCTATAAATGTGAAGGAAAACGTAGTAAGAACATTTGCACAGCGTAAAGTCTTACTTAATGTTTTGTAAGACATGTAGTCTGCTGTTCACCATGACATGCGACCTCTGTAGGTCCCCAGATTTGTGCAATATGGCCTACGTAACAAACGTAACATTACACCTGTAATCCCCGAAGAGGTAGGCAAAGGAGTGTAGTACACTCCCACGTTCCATTTTTGGTGGTGAGGCTATTGCCATACACCGAACACAAATCCAGACTCCAAGCCAATACTAGAAAATCTAAATTAGAACCATCTAATAGTTCCCCACCCGGCATTAGAAACCAAGACCTCTCGATAGGCAATCGCGCTTGCAACCAACACCACTAACGAGGCTACTATGGCCTAACTCTCCTTTTTCTAAAAGGAGATAACGAGCGATTATAGGGTCGATGTTGATGACAATGGTGTTGATATGTAATGCCAGACAGCAAGGAATCACTTTAGCATTTACATTATTAATATCGATAAGTAATAGCAATAAATAAACGTACAATATGAGTAATGGATAATACTCAGCCAGGCGATGGGAGAAGCGAGAAACGTAAGCCTAAAGCTACATAGGTCCGTTGCACGTTGCCAGGGTCAGTTGTTTATGGCAGCGTACCGCAGCCCGAAGATTCATCGCACCCCCTACACTACCCTGCAGCAGAACCCTCTTTGGGGGAGGCCTATGTCCAACAGTGGACTGAGATAGGCTGATGATGATTATGAAGTTTAAAAAAAAGCCGGGCTCTAGTATCCCCGAACCGCATGAGCAGCTTAAGGATTATGGCCAAAAATTTCTGGGGGGACTAGCACTTACACAGGCTGATGGTGGGATGTGAGGCAACTTACAGCGCAAAGTACTAGGAATGAAATTTTAATACTGAAACTTGTGTGTCGCTAACTGATTCCCTCAAGGGATAAACTAACACGCTTCATGTACAGTGGTGCTAATTATAATTGCCGCCAAAACCAAGATGCCCCAAAAACGCACACTGAGCAATCAGGAAATTATTAACGCCGATTGGCTCAAGTTTTCCAAACGACGGCAACATCGATACGGTCAGGAGAAGATCCATATAACAATTTTCACAACATACTGTTATGTACAGTAATATAATTTTGTATGTGCTATCGTTTTCGATGAAACAGATCACATAACCCCCTGACGCGTTCAATTTGATGTTCGAGCCGTCTGAGTAACACGACCCGGTACAAGGCAACCGAAATTGGGAAGCATTTCTGTCAAACTAACTTTATAAAATATTTAATGAGCTCAGTAACAGTTACGTAATCGAAAAGTAGTTTTTTTTTTAAATTATTTTGTTGATAGCTTAATATTTAGAAATTGGGTCCCCACTCTGGGTGTCTTGGATTCAATTTCTGGTGAGCACGTCTTTCTTTACAAAAACTTTGTAAAAGATTTCTCGCAAATATCACTTACTATAGCGATAAAGACTAAGATCATAAGGAAATATGAGATGAAATGATGTCGATGAGCGGTTTTAAGCGATAATTCTAATCATAATCGAATATGCATAGTTTGAGTTTCTTGTTTGTGTATCTTGAGGAACTGGTAGATCACATTCACTACTTTCAAAGGAACTGCAAATAAATCGTATATAAATGAGATTCTTATACTGTTTGAAGGTGTTACATATATCTTTGGCCCTCCTCACTGTCACAGGAAACACGTGTTCAAGAATAGAACGATAAAAGATGTATAATGATGTAATCATACTCGTAGGTTTGAAATCTTCAACCAATACAGATTTTAATGGTTTAGTATCTTTATTCATATTTCTCAGGTTATACCGGTTTTATGATAAATAACGATACATGATTACTAAACTTAAATTGTACTGGATTAACATATTCTTTCTGCTCCCGATATTCTATCGTTCAACATAATTATATGGAAACAGACATTTACCGTCCATAAAACGCATCAAATGAAAAAAAATGCAGTACTTATTTTTAATACATCTCAGAAAATTTCTAGGAATATAATATTATATGAGCCGCATTCTGCTAGTTTAGTTGTAAAATCTTAGGTTAGATATGTACTATTTCTAAGAAATGTAAATAAGCTTAAATAGACGGAAATGTAGTAAATAAAAAATACAAAGATCACTACCCTTCTGAGTTCCGCGCCGAGTCTTCTCAGTTCGACCGGATTATAGATTATACATACATACACACATATCTTCACGCCAGGTCTCTCACGGGGCAGGCAGAGAGCAGATTATGAAAAAATATAAATATTTGACTATTTGCAAGTAGCCCCAAAGGCTTAATGAAATGAACGTATCTCATTTCGTTAGTCCAGATCCAAAAGAGAAATAATGTAACTTACATATTATGACTGAATCCCCAGGCCCCAGGGTAATTCATATGGTTAACTGTTTCGTAGTCCTATCATCAAGTTACTTCGAAACAAAACAAAAAAACCTTAAAACTTTAAAAGCTCGCCACAATTTACAGAAGTAATTACTCTGTATTTGCTAAGTATATAAGGCATTGAATAATGATAACTGGATTTATCGTAAAATAATATCTGCAAGAAAGCACTATATAAGTCATGAATTCTGAACGATAGCTCTCTCTCGTTTGGAAATACATTTATTGAGGGCAATCCCTCAGGGGCTCTGAAATGTTAAATTTGAAATACGTTCAAATCGTGGTCTTGTTGTTTATATTGGAATGACATTATGAAGAATTATTTTCATAAGAGCAATCTGTTGTAAGCCTTCCATCATAATCTGCCAGACTTTAATGGAGTTCAGAAGACCTTAACAAATTTACATAAACCTCAACCGACATTGATCAACTTAATTGGAAAATTGAATAATAAACAGCTAAACGTATATTAAATATTGTTTTATTGATATTAAACAAGCATTGACAGGGTTAGAACTGAACCACAGTGGTACACAGTTCAAATCGGGCAGCCACGTCTTGATAAAAATTTGCTATTTAACAATAAATATCGCGTAGTAAGGAGACTCGTTTCAAACAAAGGAATGATTAAATGGTTGTTGATATTGTCATTTCGTCATCTTAACAGCAATTCGTATAATTAGATATAGCGGCAGATAGGAGACTAGTATAGATCTAAGTTGATACAGTTATTTACATTACAAGCAGCGGCTCGCCTGAAGCTATCGGATATAAATTAGTGAGACGGCCCGTATATCCTGGAAACATGAACCGGTTGAAGGACTTCTAAATATTTACAACTTGATCCTTTAACATCTGCATTTAACCACAAATAAGCCTCATAAGAAATAAACTTATTTTGGAATAAAAATACAAATCTTATATTACATTATCGTCATTCTCAGCCGTTCCATTGTTGGATATAGGCTTCCTCTCAGAATGAGAAGGCTGAAGGACCTAGTCTTGTACTCTCACAAAACACGCGTTGATAGCCTTCCTTTAATATAGAGGGTATTAAGAAGATTTCACAGAACTTCCTAAAATTAATGTTGCGTCCCATTAGGGTTTAGACTTTCTTAATTGAATGTTAAAATTCAAACACTAAGACATCAATAGAATAATATTTCAATAGAAAATTATTTCTACTCACAAGGCATTATATGAAAGGAACTTACAAAGTATTATATAAGCTATGAAAAGTAACATAGGCCTCCAAAAAGTTCCGACTCCTTACTTTCTGATGCCCTGACTTAAATAAAGCTTACTAGCAAGATGAAAATGGTCCATTAAGGTGATTTATCTCATAAATACTCCTTAACGAGTAAAATACTGCCCCGGTGTTACTTCACCTTTTTCAGAAATTACCGGTTGTTCTACCAACTAAAACACTAGCTTAAAAACTACTTCGATTACCTACCTGATTCTTTTTTTCTCATTAGATTCTTATTCTAAGGACGCAACATCACGCCTGTAATCCCCGAAGAGGAAGGCAGAGGAGCGTATTTTACTCCCACGTTTCGCCAGTTACGTTTAGATCCCATTATGGAATGGGTGTTGAGTCTATTGCCATACACCGGGCTCAAATACAGACTCCGAGATAATACTAAAAATTTCTACAAAAAAATGTAAGTTAGAGACATCCAATAGTACCCGACCCGGGATTTGAACCCAGATTCTGTCAATCAACAGTCTAGCTTGCAACAACTCGACCAACGAGGCAGTTTTTTAAATCTACTTTTGTATTCTTTAACTTTATAGGTCAGTGAACCCCGTTGCTTTTTATTATATACATATATTTATAGTAAATATATTTTATGCAATATTCCAACGAAACGTAAAATAAAAAAAAGAAACATCGATTTGATCGAAATGAACTAAAATTGTATTTTAAATGCTATCTAAACCTGCTCTGCTCGCTGAGCTGGTCTATTTGAAATGACCCTCAGGGGTTGAATGTCATATGAATGTGTTTCGTTTCACGTTTCCCAGGGTTTTCGATTTCCAAATACTTCACAAAGAACAAACCCATCCATAGCGACGTGCTCAATTTGACATTATTATCCACGTTGCGCAATATAAAATTACTAGTCCTTTTGCTTTTTATGCCTCCCGCGATAGTAATGTTGCCTCTTCATGTTTCTCTTCGC
>DVOY01000636.1:0-10801 GCA_018237585.1 Apyrrothrix maculosa | reverse complement strand
TGTTCCAACAATCCATAGCAAAGTTCATGTTATTTTAAATAGTATCCATGGTTATGCAGTGTAAATATTTTATTTATAAACTCTAAGTTCCTTTTTATTTTTACTCATCAGTAAATAACGAATAAATCTTTAGTTGTCTACAAAATTCTGATAACTCTATACACCACTACCGCTCTTCTTTATGGCAAGCCGTTAAATTTATACTTTAGTCAGTATTATTTAATTGATAACAGTTCTCTACAAAATACATTCTGTCTCACAAGACAAAACATTTTACATGAATGAAGATCAAGTATTGTTTTATTGTTACGTCGCTTACTTGTAATATATACATAAAATTTGGCTGTTATTTAATTGAAGATGAGTATTTTATAGAAACTCGGCTTTGTAGGAAGGTTTCAAATGATTGTATTAAGTTATCAATGAACAAAGCCGGAGTAGATTCGGTTAAGTGTTTTGCAAACAGACTGTCCAAGTTAATGTAAACAAAAACATTTTCATAACCATTATTATAGAAATATATAACTCATAGGAGTGGCTAGAAACGAACGGTTTCATAGTTATCTACTTCACAATGTGAAATACTGTGTTATATCGTCAGCTAAAGAATAATTCAATGTAAAGTCGTATAGTAATGTCATTTTACTTACGGTGTAATAAGACAGCAGACCCGCATTCTCGTCCAACACGAACCACCGGTACTGCCACCCCTTCATTACATTTGTCCATTTACTTAAAGATCCCTCCATCATGGTACACGAAACTTAAAATTAACAGAAAGTCATGAAAATAAAGACGGCGAATTTAACACTGCCCTACACTTCCAACACTATATAAATAATCCATATGTTTGACGTTTCCTTCGCGGTGTTGCTCTTACACTATACAAAATTCTTTCTGTCACAAGTGTTGCTAATAATAAAAATAAAATAATTACAAATAATAATAATAAGCGTAATATTTAAACTAAAATTTATTATATTTTAAACTTAAACTTTGTTTCCATATTACTAAAATTTAATGTATAATTTTGAAAATTAAAGAATGAATAATCATTATTTATAAAGTGTATTTGTTAGCAACACTTAAACACGGTGTTGCCATATGGGATAGTATTGTGGCACTTTACGTAAAACTGATAAGTAGGTACTCAAATAATTCCCAAATGGTGTTACAACAGCCATAAGTTCAAATTATCATCGTCTTTCAATGAATTGATCGATATGATAATAAATGCAGCATAACATCAATTTTTGTATTCTTGAAATAAAAGAACAACAACTTTACTAAAACAAGTCTTTATTTGTACAACCTGATTATCACTTTCGTAAAAAAAGTAACGACAAAATATATAACATCACGTCGCCATTAATTTAGTTATTCTAATGCTAAACTATTTACAAACATGTGTTGCCATTCGACTTTACATGTATCAATGTCTTCTTAATGCTCTGCCGAGTTTTGTCTTACTGTAGCCGGATGATATTAACACCTGATTATTGTTCTCCGAATCTAAAGTGATTCCTGATAAATCTACAAATAATGGCACATTTTCTGAACCTTCCGCGACAGCATCATCATTTGAATTCTTACCAAAACTCTCAGGAGTTCCTTCGCCTTCAATAGCCAGCTGTTCAATATCTTTGCTAAGCGAATTGTTTTCTGCAGCTTCAACAAACGCATTAGAGAGGTCGCCATTAAGCTTGTTTACATTTCCGGATGCGATGTCATACATAAATATTTCTCGTTCTTCTGGTTGATCATTTCTGAAAAAGCATATTTATACTCTATATAATATGAAAAAGTAGAGAAGGGACTGAGCTAAATTAGATTTATCATAATATTTAAATGCTTTAGGCACAGTAAGGGCATCATTATCACTGTAATGTTACAAATTATCCTTACTGACTAAACGATGGATTGATTGATTATTTATGATGACTAGTATTTATAAGTAACTTCTATTTTGTGCATAGAACCACTGCTTCGTTGGTCGAATCGTTGCAACCGCGATTGCAGGTCGCGATGTCCTGGAGACAAATTCCAGGTCGGGTAATATTGAATTTTTTTAACTAGTATTTCTAATTTAAAGTTTTAGCAGTGGCTTGGAGTCTGTATTTGTACCCAGTGTATGGCAATAGGCTCACCCCCTAGTCCATGATGGGAAGTAAGCATAAGTGGTGACACTTTGGAGTGTACTCTTCTGCCTACATCTTCGGGGGTTACATGCGTGATGTTACTAAAAGTTTTGATTTATGTTTGTTTTATAATGTTTTATTACATGAAATCAAGTGCGGAAGAGTACTACGCAAAACATAATTTATTAATTTTACCCTTTATTCATTATAATGTATAAACTTTTATAGTTTACTCGTATATTTCTACACCCTTCTTCGCTCATATTTTGCAGTGACTTTTATCCAAACGTTGCCTATTAAACATTTTTCTTGTTATCGATAAGACCGCCTTTTGTATGTATATTTCTCTCTGTCTCACAGTATGATAATTATCTCATTTGTATAATCTTGGTGTGCTGAAATTTTGAGGAAATGTAAAACACAACGTAACTTACCCAGTAACAAGTAAAATCACTGATTGCTGATCAGAAGCAGTCTGTTTTTCAACTTGTAGCCACTTTTCAAAATTATCTTTAGTTGGTTTCTTCAGTAAATCATGCAGGCTATCTCCAGCAACGAACTTGATTCCTTTTAAATTGTCAGCAGCTGCGCGTTCAGTCCTTGGATGGTCCCCACTTAAAGCTTCCGTTTCAACGGGAGCTAACACGACAACCGATGTTATTTTTCTACCTTTAAGGATGTCGGGAAGTGGAAATTGATTGCCACTTACTTTTAATGGCAGATATCTGTTGTATTTTTTGTCATTTAAAGCAACCGGATCTACTTGGGTAGCATCTTCCTTTACATATTCCTTGGCGATGTTCTGTCCTTCAGCTGTGTTAGGATCGAAATGTACTACTTTCATTTCAACAGCTTGTGTTTGATTTGGAGGAGGAGCGACAACGCTAGGAACATTCTCTGAGGCGGCTATATCTTGGTCGCCCTCGTCAGCATCTTCGTCTATTCTTGATTCTATGCGATCACCATTAGGCTTTACAACAACGGGTCTATGTTCACTAGAAGCGATTTGTTGACCCCCACCGGCGCTAAAGAAATTTGCTAATTGATCTGGCGGTAAGGACTCGAGTGGCGTTTCCCCAACTTTATCATAGTCCAATACGCTTATGTCGGCATTATCTAATATACCAGAAGAAAGTAACTGTTGTCGTAGGTCGTCTGGTACTTCGTCTGGAAGCTCAATTGCAGGCTTCTTTTTCTTTTCTTCTTTATTTGGCTCAGGTGTCGTGCTTATTGAGTTTATTGTTGAAGAAACGTATTTTTGAGTTGTAGGCTTAATTTCTACAGTTCTTGAAGTGGACTGATAGTAAGGTGGTGATGATGTGCTGGATACATACGAAGGTTGTGGTCTACTTCTTTCTTGAATGTATTGAGGATGTGGCGAGGTAGTCTCAACTTGTTGATAGTTTTGCCTTTGGTCGTATATTTTTGTGGGCTGTTGGTTTTGCTGTTGCTGTTGCGCAAAAAGAAGTTGAGCTTGAAGACGTTGGATTTCTTCCTGTTGTTTTCGAACATTTTGAGCTAATTGTAATCGTACTTGTTGTTGTTCGGAATCTAAGTGCTGTTGTTG
The DNA here is from genome assembly GCA_018237585.1 of Apyrrothrix maculosa. NCBI lineage: Eukaryota > Metazoa > Arthropoda > Insecta > Lepidoptera > Hesperiidae > Apyrrothrix > Apyrrothrix maculosa. Next base: position 7,096 of record DVOY01000636.1, on the reverse strand, counting down.
TTGTTGTTGCTGCTGAAGTTGTTGTTGATGTTGTTGTTGTTGATGTTGCTGCTGCTGCTGTTGAAGTTGTTGTTGGTGTTGTACATGCTGCTGTAGTTGTTGTTGATGTTGTTGCTGTTGTTGCTGTTGGTCGCGATGTTGTTGTTGTTGCAGTTGATCATGATGTTGTTGTTGATTTTCTCGTTGTTGATACTGTTGTTGGGCATGACTCGCTGTAACTGAAGGCTGATTAACATCGGTTAAGCTGTAATTTGGTTGCGTATTTTGTGCGTTAACAGTAATATGTTGCTCATATTTAGATATAGCTGGTACCAGCTCACCACCATTAGGGACAAATTGTTCAACATTTTGTTGATGTTGAAGTTTTGACTGATCTTGTAAATTAATCTGTTGGCTTGGTGGTCGTTCCGAAGGACCGTGTGCTTGTTGTACTTGAGGTCTTTCTGAAGCGAAGCTCGGCCGCTGGAAATGATTCAATTTTTCTGGTGAAGCTGAAGGTTGGGAGTGGAAATTAAATAAAGGTGGGGAAGATGGTTGTGGAAGGAATTGATTATGTAAGATGGATGAAGGAGAAGGTGATGGAGAAATGTGAAGCGGAAACGAACTTTGACTTTCTGAGGACGAAATTTGTACCGACGGTCGAGGTAACGGTTGAGGTCCTTGGTGAAAACTAAATTGTTGTTGACCTTGGTGCTGGATAGGTTGATGTTGCTGGAACAGGGGACGATTATCCTCTACCAAAGGAGGAGACGGCTTAAGATTGTAGAAAGGAGATCTGTTAGAAGTCACGGGAAAAGTGGGCTTATTATGCGTGGAATCGAATTGTTGAGGTGGTCTTTGTTGAGGTAGCTGTTGATTAAAAGGAATTAATTGCTGAGGTCTATTTTGATGGTCATGGAAACGATTTGGTATTGGACTGGGACTTGGTTTAAGGTTGTTGAAATTCTGGGTAGGTCTATTTGATACTATTTGATCCTTTGCGGGTTCGACTTGGTCGGTTGTTATTGTATGGTAGTTTTCCTGTAAATATTTAGGTTCATCAAAGAAAGATTGAGGTTGGGGTTGGTGGAATGGTCTTTGTGGCCCAGAATGGAAACTAGATCTAGGAGGTCCATTAAAATGTGGCCTAGCTCCAAAAGGAGGAGAACTTGGACGTGGTTGAAAAGTACTGCTGGGTCTTGAGAAGGATGTTGAATGGACCGGGCCTAAGGGAGCAGATACAGTAGGGGAACTGTTAATAAAGTGATTACTAGGACTTGGCGAAGGGTTCGAAAAAGTTACATGGGGGTTTAGCGGTGGTGATGTTCCGAAAGCATTTTGTCGCGAAACGTGTGATTGAACTCTAAATGGGGCTAGGGATGGACCTTGTCTAGGTAATTGGAAATCAGAATTTAAGTAGGGCTGCTGGAATTGTATACGGCTTTGAGCGTGTGACGTGGGCCGATAATTTTGTGCAGTCGGACCATTAGGTACGGGTCTTCCGGATTGTTCAACATGTTGTTGTGTAGGAGGTGCGGAGCGTTCATATGGAATATGACCTTGATGTTGGTTTGGTAAAGCAATTGCTGGTCTAGGAGCCGTCTCTTCATGTTCCTCAGAATTCTCTTCGCGTCTGTTACCGTAGTGATGGCCATGTGCTTCGTTTCCAAAAGTCACTTTGACACTGCTGTCAGAGTGATATATTTCTGATTCTGGTTTGATTATAGCTCTCAAAGTTGTAGTCTGGGTTGGTGCATATGCCGGTTCTGGGGTAACTGTAATATATCCATCATGATGATCATCTTCATCATTAGAAGGAGGGGTAATTGCGGCAACAGGTTTCTCGTATACGACTTTATCGTTGGAATGTGGATCTTTGCTATATTTTACATAGAACACTTGAACAGGCTCTTTCTTTTTCTTCTGCACTGCTTGAGGTGGAGGTGCTGGTAACGATTCATTTGATTCCTTGATAATGATTTCAATAATGGGCTCCGGAGCTTCGACGTAATGGGGTTGAGGTTCATGACTGTATAGGGGAGCAGTTGGAAGTCCACCATAAGGTGGTCCGAAGGAACTTTCCGGAGATTGATCGTGAACGTTTAGAATTTTTGGTTGAGCGTAGATTTCATTTTTGTTTACAACAGAATCATCCAAATTATCGAGGCTAGGATCGTACAGGGGGTCTTTTTGAGAATACTGAACGACAGGTTCCATCTGAACGGCATAAGGTGGTAATTTTCCTCCTCTAGGTGACACATTTGAGATTCTTCGAGAGCTTGTTAAAGCTCTGAAGTGAGCTACTCTTGAATGTGGAAGTACCAGTGAATATTGAAGATTTTGCGGCGTTCGTATGTTATCTAGTTGTCGTTTCGGTTTCGTTTTCGCTGTCGCATTTTTGGCCCATGTTGTACTGAGCACAGCTAGGGCTGCGACCTAGAACAATAAAAAGAGAAATATTAATCATATTGTTCGTTTATTATAAAATATGGGCATTGTAAAATATGGGTATTATAAAATATTCAGTAGTTTAATGCAAATATAGTGAAGCAGGAGCTGGCGAGTGAAACGTTTTCTGTAAATAGTAAGTTTCGTGTTTTAGGATTTGAATAAATATATTAACAAAATTATGCATGAATGTCATAGACGCTGAGGTTAGGCTGATGGCGGAACTCACTTTCTCCTTTTTAAGACATTCAACAGTTAGCAACACTTTTTATAAAATGTTTGAAATCACCCATAGCGTTCTCTACTTATGTCTGACTGAGTAATCCTAAATGTGTATTGTAGATAAACGTCCATAAGAACAACAAGGAATAATTCGAAAAAAAAAAACTTTAAATCCTTCACTTCTGTCTTAAAAAAACTATGTAATATAAAACGAATAATGAAAAAATCCAATGTACTTTTCGACGAAGGCCATCCGTATCCGGTAATATGAATGTGTATTCTGCTCCAATATGTCCATTATATTAATGGATATATCGTACATACATATATATGTAGGTACACATGTTTCGGGTGACATCACGCGGTCTCGCGCTCGTACCTCTTGTCCAACACGCAGGTGTTTGCGGAGAAAGTGTGTTGGAAAGAGCATTAGTGTGAGTAAATATTTATTTTGCCCGTGTTCCGAATTGTGAGGAACTCGATAGACTCGCGACATTGATATTAATTTTGTTTGGTTCTATATAACTTAAACTCCTTATGCGAACACATAATTTTTTAAGGAAGTATTACATGCACCATATTATTTATTATGTAAATATTTTTACAACGACAATACGGTCTAACTGTATTTTGTTAGTGGGCATTTAATGATAATGCGTTCGAAGTAAGGATTACTTATAAAATTATATCGCTGCAATATAATCTTATGTAAGCCACTTTATGTACCACTAGTGACGTGACCAGACTCTTAGCAACTAAGAGAGATATGTATATATATATAAGCTGACGAGTATAACGCATATTAAAAACGGTTCTCAGTTATTGAAGTTTGCTGTTTAAAATTTTTGATGAACTGTTCTTCTGGAGTTTGAAAGTTTTTTTCCAGTTAGTTTAATTTTGACTATGTACAATCGATTGGTTAGGCTTTCCTTTTAATTTAAGCAGTAAGTATAATGAAGTAAAGTTCTTGATGTATTTCACAAGAAAACTTAACCGGATGTTCGTTGAGTAGAACGCATGCAAATTGTCTTTGAAAGTGAATGAAATACGTGAACTTGCCAAATAGGGCGTAGATATTTAAATAAATCCTTGTTCGGGAAACATGACCTTGGCTTGGAGCCAACTATGTACGCCTTTTATTCGTGAGAAGGATTTCACAGACACCACTGGTATGAAATAATACATTTTGGACTGATTTATTCATTACATTAGAATTTTGAACTTCGCTTTTTTGTCATAATGGTTGCCATGAAATGGAATTACTAAGCGCTATTTTCAGCAGTACATTATTTTATTATAATGTGCAGATATGTTCAATATATTCTGTTAGATTAGCATCAAACAAACAAACTAAGAAATAACATCCCTTTTATTAAGACTCCCGGTAAAAGTAAATTATAAGACCTGATAAAACCGAATAAAACTTGTTTAACGACATTCCCACAAAACAAAAGCATGTAAGGGTACCGCTTTTCAAGTTGGTGACGATTTCGACTTCAAATATAGGTACGTTCTAAAAAGTATTATATTCTTCTATGTCTATTCTCCAACATTAATTTCACATAATGTTCCAATTCTTGTAGAACATTTGGCTAGAACAGAAAAAAAACAGCTAGCGTAAACGTATTTTTTTTTAAGTGACAGCTAAAATAATTACTATAAAGCAGACAAATTTCACACTAAAAATACTTAATGAAAATTTAACTAAAATTTATTGTGTGATTGTTAACTGAGGCATTGTATCTATATAGAATAAAACACGTATATTTCTACGCCAGTACCTAAATGTTATTCAAAATAAGATCGCCTTTGAAATTAAAACAAAACAAATAAGAATAAATTTCAATGTAATTTACCGGTAATATAAATGAATGTTAGCAATAAAAAACTTAAATTACCGGTAATTAAAAAATACCATAATGGCCGTGTACTGAACAATGTGCGACAATTAGAAGAAAAATCCCATTCAATTGAATGTGTTGAAATCTAAAAGTTATCTCAGACAACAATTACTTCATTTTTAACACATGTAGGTATTACTTAACGCATTTGCAGAGTGCACTTGCGAGATGCATTTAGCACGTTTTCGTAATAACCCCGTTGCTTCAAGCTTGCCAAACGGTCAAAAGTAAAAGTGGACGGTCGTCATACAGCGAACACAAAGTTGTATTGGCGTCTATGTTTGAAACGTGTCTTATAAATTCTTGTTTAAAAGTAGATATATATTAGATAAATTAGAAAAAAGATAATAGACAATAAGTTAAAGCCGATAAATAAGTACATTAAATATATACAACGCAATATCAGTTAATATTAAAATCTGGACGCAAAGTGAATAAACTGAATGGGAGCTCCCTCATTGTTTTATCATACAACACAATACAATTCTCTGGAAGATGTTGAGATGAGCTAAATAAAATGAATAAATTAATATCTAAAAATTATTGCATAATTAGCTGAAAATAGTTTTTAATAGATGACATTGACAGGCGTGTTGCTATATGTGAAATTTCAATTATGACATTTTTATTATGGCATTTCTGATTGCTATTTGATGTGTTGTCCTGGTATCAAGTCTATTATATCTTAATGAGTTGAGGCTAAGTGCAGGTAAAAGCTTACTACATTGTAACCTTCGACTTTGGATTTGCTAATGATTACGAATATGTAGTCAATTGAATAGATACTTTGGAAGTGTTGCAAGCTGTAAAAAATAATTAGTAGCAGTTTTAGTTGACAAAATGTGGTAACATTGATGGTAATTACTGACACCTTAAGAAATCGTGGTAGACTGGGAGAATGCGTCGCTGATTGAGTGGTTGCAAGCGTGACTGCCGATCAAGAGGTTCTGGCTCTAAGTCCCGGTTACTGTTGGATTTTCTGACTTAGATTTTTTAATAGCGGTTTGGAGTCTGGAATTATGCCCGATGCATGAGTAAAGGCTCGCCCTCTATTCCATGGTGGGACGTAATCGTAACTAGTGAAACATGGGAGCGTACTACACTCCTCTGCCTACCTCTTCGGGGTTACAAGCGTGATGCTACGTTAATGTCACCTTATTAAGAAATCGTATTTCATCAATGTGTTTGGGAATGGGTAGATGGTAGATGATGAGTATCGTGAAAATCTTACCAAAGGAACTATTATCACACGCATAATTCCTATAAACATACCTATGTGTTGAAAGTGTAAAGCAAATGAATGATCCAACTAGTGAATAAAGATAGTATTGAAGCTCATTCCATCGTGGCAGACATCACACGAAGCTTCCATCTCGTTGCCCGAGCGAATCTGAATTTCATACGAGACCAACAATAAGAGTTATCTACATCGTGAGAAGAAAAAGTGACAATAGATATTGCCTCACTTTTTACCAAGTACACTCAGCGTTCCGCTCGAACGAATATAATTCGTATGCAAATCATTTACAGGGTAAAATACTACGGACGATTATGAAAGTGTGATGGGAATTCTATTACACTTTTTTCATTCATTCATTCGATCGTTCGTTCGTACTATCCAAATAGCGTGTTTCATAAACGTTATGCAGCTGTGTGACTTTGTTAATAGTGACTTTAGATAAAGCGTAGGGAAATTTGCGGATTTAATTAGTTTTTATGTTGTGGGTTTATCTAGGCGTTCATACATCGCGGCGGTTATAATGTGGCGTAAATTGTATTTTTAAACAGTTTTTTTGCTAGAACACAACAATCTCACAATACTTTTATATCCAAGCATCTATAGAGAACGCATTATTGAGCCTAACGTGTAATAATACACATGGTTTAGTTTAACCATCACTATCATCATCAAGCCTTTATGTCACTTGGCTGTTTTAACAGAAGATAAAATATTTAAATAGTCATCACAGACTCCAAAATTCACCAAGGTCATTAACAAACAGCGCAATTTTTTTATCATAATTATGTTTTTTATTAACTCTTCATTAATTACTCTAAAAGGTGGTTGTAAAAATAATTGGTTATGTTTTATTTTTTTATTCGAGATAATTGAACATATGTAATTATCTACAGATTTGTATCTGGCCATTAAAAAGTTATTTCTTAACCCCTCAATTGCTAGGCGTAACAAAAATTATTTATAAGTACCGTAGAAGGCGGATATTGAAATGCTATCATACCTTTAATGTTTAATGTAGAATTGTGTGAATACTTTGTATATCCCCTACTTTGCGTTGAGTACATAATAAATGTTATAACTACATACATACCTATATTTTCCGCGAAAGGTTTTTGTTGGAACTTGTTAACGTCGGAACAATGTTACTAGGAAGAATAGAAAAGATATAGACATGGAATGTATCAGAAACCGAGCTTTTTAATCTGTACGTATAAAAATATTTAAGTGTCGTTAGGGTTAGTCAGAAATAGAATTAGAACAATTAAATGAAAAAATGATCAGCAAAGCTTGACAATATCATTGTTCT
>DVOY01000635.1:0-10804 GCA_018237585.1 Apyrrothrix maculosa | reverse complement strand
ATAAAGACAAACATGACGTTCATTGAGTGTATGTATATACCTTATAATGAATAAAAGAATTTGAATTTGAAAAAAAAAATTTCTTCATATCCCGAGCTCCAGAGCTATCCGGTGGTAGCACTCGTGTATATATTTCTAACATACTACTATAATTAGATATAGACATTTAGAAATGTTACATCCTGAAGCAGTAGCAGAGAAGTGTAATACATTCCCACATGTCACCAGTAACGTTTACGTCCCACTATGGAATAGAGGGTAAGCCTATTGCCAAATACGGGGCACAAATCCAAACTCCGACCCACTACCAGGAATTGCAAGTTAGAAAAATAGAAAAAACCCAGTACTACCCGACCAAGAGATCAAATCCAGGATTTCTCGATCAGCAGTCGCGCTTGCAAGCACTCAATCAACGAGGCAAGATAGAGACATTTCAAGCCAAATGTATCCATGAACATGCAATGTAATTTAAAAAAGCATCCATATTTTTTTTAATATGTAATGTGTTCAAACTGATGTATTATTAAATACTTCTGTATCAAAAACGGATAATCAGCAAATTATATATTTAGATTAAGTTTAAAGAGCTTTATAAGACATAACCAGTAAATTATAAAACATATGTCCCTAAGGATTGGAGACACAATTAGAACATGAAGCTATTTAAAATTTAAGTTTTTTTTTAAATTAGAGTGTTGCCCCCAGTTACTCTATTTTCTTGTAGTCTGTAGATTGGTCGCTCTGACGGCGTTACAAGTGTCAGTAGCGGAATCGTCCGTGGTGCTATCGATCCCGGCGTCCGATGTTTGGCCTGCCGCTCCCGGCCACACCCACCCCACAAGATAATAAAAATCGACCTCCTCGTGCCACCCCGACACAGTAACACTAAAAAACGTTATTACAAATATGACGTCTACCGCCTAGACGAGCAAAGTCAGACAAAGCTTTAGAAATTGAATGGTGAATAGATGAGTTAATGCCTAGAGTGCATTATGGAGTGTAGGCCCTTTCCATTGTGGTATAAGTGATAGGCAGATAGATACACTTATGTCCCATTATGGAATGGGTGATGAGTCTATTGCCATACACCAGGCACAAATCAAGACTCCAAGTCACTACTAGAAATGTCTATTAGAAACATGCAATAGAATCCGGCCCGGGATTTGAAGTCAGGACCTCTCCATCGGTAGTCACATTTACAACCAATAAGACCAATGAGGCAGTCACCAACTGATTTGTTCTCTTTTTATATGGTGTTTGAGACACAGTATCATTGGTGGAATTATAGTATTTCTAGTTCTAGAAGATAAATTACACACAACACTGCACATCAACATCATCTAGTGATGTTTTGTTTTACTTAGTAATAATTTATCTCTTAATCATCAAGGAATTCTTTGCTATGTAGAGAAATGAATGTAATTGAGAAAGAGTGTGAAGTCTGCCAACCTGCATATGAACAGTGAGATAGACCATGGCCTTAACCCTTGTCACCTCTGAAAAGATAGAAGAGGCCTGTGTGTAACAGTGGAATGAGAAAAGGGTTAATAATAATGATGTTGATATAAAAAATATATCTGGCATTTAAATTTAACTAATAATTGATAATAAAGTTGTTAAAGGGAAGTTTTGTACTGTACTGTACATAATTACAGTGCATTTAAAACAACAGCTAGTTGTAAATGTAGAATATTTTCAAATGTGGAATAATATCATCATGTGGAATAATAATATCAATACAATCTCTTTTAACACTTGTTATTAAAACTTCTAGTGTTTTACTCTGAGTGCATTTCAATATTCAGTGTAGCAATTCTGTGATACATCTATGACCAACTCTGAATATCATAAATATTACCGAACACATACTTGTACTAACTTTTATTAACAACCCCTAAAGCTGGTTAACATTGCTGTAGTCCTACCAGAGATGGGTTGCAGGTGGTTATGGGTGGGAATATCGAATTGTGACTTAATGTTAATTTGCCACTTTCTTCACATTGATACTTGCATGATACACGGCCATTTACTGACATTTACATTTATGGTCAATATCTCTATTAAAATAAGCAAATTCCAATCTTTCAAGCTGTGTTCTGCAGCTACTACCATTGTTATGGATGATATTGGTCATAACTGGATTTATTTCAAATTTAAAGGGGTGTGTGGAAACCTAAATAATTTTGTTCCAAAAATGAAAACAATGTACAACTTTTGGAAAGATTGTAAGTATGTAACCCAATTTTTCCTTATTTGTTGTAATATACTTTTATTAATTTAGTTAAACAAGCACAAAGACCACTTAATGTTAAGAGGTCATCACAGTTGAGATATCTGTAACCAATCTGAAGAAGACCTTTGTATCCACTTGAGATTGGTCACAAATGTGTCACTACCTCTAAGAACTAAATTGCAATTTCTCATCTCTTAGTATATATCTACCACAATATGATATTGTCAATATCCATACCACAACCCAACAGCGTAAGCACTACTCCCAAGCATCTAAAGAAAAATATTAGGGAGTTTTCAGTATCCATTACAATGTTTGCCATGACATTCCTTAACACAACTTATGGTGAGCGTTCAATGGTAGAAATCGTTATGACCCCTTCATGCGCCATTCTGTCTCTTCCAAAAGTTCAAGCAGACGAGTATCATGCGCGGCTAGTTTTAATTTTTTATATTATTATTATTAACTTAACATCACGTCGGTCATCCCCGAAGAGATAGGCAGAGTGTAGTACACTCCCATGTTTCACCAGTTACATGTTCGTCCCAACATGAAAAGGTGGTGAGTCTATTGCCCTATACCGAGAACAAATCCAGACTCTCAGTTACTACTGGAAACTGTAATTTTAGAAAAATCTAATAGTAATCGACCTGGGATTTGAACCCAGGTCCGCTCGATCGGGAGTCGCGCTTGCAACCATAGGCAGTCACACGACCAACGTGGCAGTCCATTTAATAAATGAACGTTTTCGCAAAATGTGAAATGAAACGTTTTGATAATGTCTGACCTTTCATATAATTAAGTACAATTTTTATGTCATGTCATGAACAAATAGATATATTAAATTAAGAACTGACTTTAGGATGTTGAAAAACTAAATTTAGTTAGACTAGGACATAAACAATAAATTAATCACAATATTTTTGAGATTAATTAAATATTTATTTATTGAGATCGTAATAGACAGCGACGACGAATTGCCGGCAACCACGAGTTAGCCGCCGCGAAGTTTCGGCCAAATCTTGGCCGAAAACGTAACTGAAGCCGAAAGTAGATTTCTTGACCGACACCGCCGAAATTAGATTTCTTGGCTGAAACTGGCCGACAACGAACTTTCGGTCAGTCATTACTTTTTTATTTAATTGTTTACATCATTTGAATTAAAAAAATATAGAAAATGAACAATAAAGAACACAGGTTACAGAGAGAACGTCTCATGGAGGGGACTAACGCTTTTTTCTTATCTTCGAAAATATACAAATATAAACAGTCTAAATCGCTTGTTAAAGAAAACGCGTAAAGAACCACATTCTTGATGAGGGTCGCCCTAGGGGGCAGGTATTTGTTTTTAATTACCAAGTCTGTCAACAATGAAAATAATATGAGAGCTACAGTGCTATTTATAATCTGCTATCCTGATGAATCTAAAAAAAATGAAATTCACAAATTTCTAATAATTTGCTTTCTATTATATACATATATTTTATTAACTACAAGTCAACCTACATCACTGAGCATAATTTAACGACATTTGATTCTCTTCAAGATATTAATATGACTGAAATGAATTTTCTGATATATAATTTGTTCTATTTCTAAGGCAAGTAGAATTAAATATTTGGGGTATGCACAGGAATATAAAAATTCTGAAATTTTTGATTGATCAGCCTGGATGAAAGCCTCAAATGATTTTCAAAATATGCATGCAAGTTCATTAGCTCCTGAGAAATAGCAATTTGTGTGAAATCAAAATCAGTATCACAGATAGAAAATCCTTATGAAAAATACAAATTATTTATTGTAGATAAATTTATTTCAACTAAAATGCACTAATATTTGGTCAATATAAATGTTTCTTAAGAATTTCACAACAATCACAACGATGTTTAGACATATCTAATTTGTTTCAATGTATTAGCAAAGCAATCTCAATGCATGCACAAATTAAAATTAGTTATTTGCAGATGGACACTTATATACATATTTATATGAACATCCACCACATACTTTAAACACTCAAAAATACACATATTTTTACTATTCTTATCAAATTAAAATGTTGCATGACACTGTCTGCTTTTACAAAAAAAATCCTGATATCTTTCCAAAAAATCTGTCAAATTGCTAAGCGAGTTCCTTATCACAGGATACCATATTCACATTAGTATGAACGGTTATCATAAATATTGTAAATTATTTCTAGTGACTTATCTGTGTGTAAATTATTTTCAAACTGTTTTCAATTTATCAATAGATATTTTAACAACATGATATTAGCTATTAGGTTTGGTAAACTCACAAGTAACTAAAAATTAAAAATATTTTGAATGTAATTTGATAACATTACTTAGTTAATCTACAACCCTACAAGTATCTCTACTATAGTAAACTTGTCTAAAAATTTATCATAAAAATCAGTAATGACACCTTTTTATATCCCACTTTCCAATATATTTAAAGACTGACTCTGTTGAAAAGTTTTTTGAATGTGACACAATGACAAATATTTTACACTACCGATGATTACAAGCATTTGGTTCTTACTGCCTCCACAGTAAAGGCCAGGTCCTTTACTACTTTACCTTTACTGTGATAATATAATATCTTTAAAACACAATTAAATTTAAAACACAATGAACAACAATTTAACAGTATGAACTGTAACAAGTGTGTGTTTTCTTTTTATTTATTTGCTAATAATCTTTATCTTTTTGCTTGCCAACCCGTACTTGCCAGGCTTAGCTAACTATGGTCTTAACTCTTCTCACTATGAGAGGAGACCCATGTCCAATAAAATAATGATAAATGGGTTGAATAGCATGAAACCCTATTTTAATTTTATTATGTTTCTTCCATAATTAAAATCCCTTTAGAACTAATAAAATTTTTGATAGAATATTATAAAAAAATATACTTATAACAAACCAAACACATTATTGATTGTATTATTACAAGATTATTTAGAATGTGGTATGACAGCTATAAAAAAAGGTCAACTTCAATCAAACTACTCCTACTACTAGTAAATCTTCTTGGATAGATTAATAAATTAATCTCAATATAACAGAAATGTAATAAATTTTATATTGTGTGTAATGTACTGTATAAATTAGTTAATTTCAAAACTCTTTTAGTACTTTCTATCAGGTATGGCTTAACCTATCAGTTACTCAAATTGTTATCTACCAGTATGTCAGACTTACATAGCTAGAGCAAAGATGTATATTTTGACAAGCCAGTGAAAAAGTACCGAAACTAAAGTAATTCAAATTTAATATTAACACTGGCAACAACAACTTCTTATACCAAGTTTACATATTTGTTTCATAGACAACCAGTTCACCTAATATATCACACTGAATGCATTTTCCTGTCCTATTGCAGACTGATTTGAAGCCAACACAATTGCACACACATTGGGTAGTAGTTTTACGACTGGCTGCCTGTCTGCACTCAACATAACTTAGTTATCTTTCAGTTAGTAACTGCATCACAATTTATATCTAATTATTTTTCTTTACAAACCTCATAAATACCCTTTCTATATTATATTATTTTCATCAAATGCTGCTGTCATACAGGTTATAATCAACAATTTCTTCATTCGAAATTGGAAAAACTTGCGTAATTGGAAATTGAAAAAATATAAATGAAAAAAATGAATAGCACTTCTGATATTTTTACGTTGAAATCATCATTGAAGATACAGAAGTTAAAATTGTCATCTATATTAAGGAATTATGTACACACAATTGTCATAAGGTTTATATATAATGTATATCGACAATTTATTATAGATAATATAAGTACCAAGTAATGTAATAATGCATATAAAATACTATTACCAATATTGCAAGAAAGGTACTCACCATAAATATACAATTATCTTGTGTTGAGGATTCTTTCTTCATAAGCACTTAGTCCTTTCATTACAATCAAGTACAAGTACAACTGCTCAAATAAATTTATATCAGTCAAAGATTTCAATTAGACATAATAAAAACAGTACAAGCATCTACAATGGTTGTATGTTTACCAAGACACCAGGCTTCAATACCGCAGTCGGAATCTAAAAATACTCCGCACGATAAAACAGTATGGATGTGTTAAAACATAAAGCAACACAACGATGACAATGAGTAAATGTAGATCGCGAATCCGGCTTAACCACTATGCCATCGGACTGCTCAGACTCTCCACTAATATTTGATGCGCTAATAAACCGAACGCGCACTCTATAAATACGTAACTATTCTTTAACACTATAACGAACTGCGATTACTTACTAAACGATATATTCATCAGCCAGAATATTGCTGCCTAAACAAAACTCTTACGAATGGCTAAATGGAGTAAGCTAATCGCAGACATAACGATATAAAAGCTGCCAGTTTGTATAAATACTAGAAAAAAAGTCCTACACTAGAAAAATAAATATAAGAATATTTATTTTAAAAGAAGCACCACAAACAAGGACAAACAACACAGCACTCGCAATCAATTCGACGTGAGCAACGCAAAATCCACTATTGCCAATACAGTAACAGTATACAGTTCAGAATACATCACAGAGTCCACAGAAACAGAGTAACTATAGATCTTGTACGCACTCTTGTACTCTGTGGTTCTATTGCAAACATTGCACTGGTCAACATGAATTTGAGTCGGAGTTCTAAATGTCAAATTTTGATAACAAAAAAGTTGTGTTGTCTCTTAGTATGTTTAAAGAAACTATAATCACTTCTGGATTCAACACTTTTTTGTTTGATCTGTTTTATCTATCCATACTATTTGCCTGTACATAGACATTGTGAAGACCAACAAAGATTTGAATATTAATATAATTAACGTATTATAAGCTATATTTAAAGTATTATAATTGAGGTGCTGTACTTAAGTTAATACTGAACATCATTTACGTTACTGCTGTTCATTTATAACGCTTTCATCGTTTAGATTAACGAAAGACAGCGTTGATATCATTATGTATCAAATAACAAACTTAAGTAAGTAGTAAACTTTAGGGCTGATACGACGAGTCCTTTGACGAGGGACGAAGTGATATTAAATGGTACTAAAACAAAATATCGATGTATCAAATATACGATATTAAATAGGACGATCCTTTTTTTTTTAATTGAACGAGTATTAAAATTGTACAACTATTGAAAGTAGTACAGTAATAGATATATTTGACACAGAGTGCCATATATCTTTATCCATACTACTTGCCGTACCGTAATCATTTGTTTATTCTTATTGTAAATATATATGTAATATAATATTAAACAATATATTTATTTTTACATAATAATATATTGTTATATAGGTATATAATAAATATATTATTATAAGGCTGCAGGCATAAACAGGTGCAGCAGGCCGAGGACAGAGCGTGATGGCGCTCTTTGGGGGAGGCCTATGTTTAGCAGTGCGCTGAGATAGGCTGAAGATGATAATGAGGATATATAATAGTGTTTGTAGTACCTGGGAATAAACCTGCATTTTCCTGAATTATTTAAAAAAAGACCTAATACCTCAATCTGTTGTTGATTGTATTATTAATCTGTGGTCAAGCACGTCAAGCGGTTGCGTCATATATTTTGTTAAGAAATCGTGAAGTTTCAAATGAGTGACCCTAAATGTGTCAAATTATATCAAACTGAAATGTTTTCCTGACAAATAATCTCTTATTCACCTTTATTTAAAGTGACTAATAATATTTACAAGTATAATAATTTCTTTAATTGAAATACATCACAATACAGCAATATGGGGAAAGGATTTAATAATTACATGTGTAAAAAGTTCTTCCATCCTGCCTCTAGAGACAATTTAAAGAGGGTATACATTTTATTTTGTTCGTAGGGTTTAAAATCGTTTACAGCGTTATCAACTCGACCAACGCTTTTACCGTTCCACTGCTAATCCAAATCCAAAACTAAGATCCAAATATCTTTATGACTAATAGTAGGAAGAAAAAAGTTGATCCAGTCGCTTTGTTTTGTTTATTTACTATAGAAACCTAGAAATCAATGATAGCACAAGTTTAAGATGAGCTGGCTGCGGTAGGCAGTGATATTAACATTAGAAGAATCATTTTTCTTCTACTGACAAAATGACGACAACACAGCTAATGAGTATTCTTCAGAAACTGAGCATGTGCCTATTTGTCGAATAATATTCAACCAGCGAGGAAATGTGTCTCCTGTATTATAAAGCTGGATAGATCAGTTATACAATTGCTTATAAATTGGAATAAATCACAGTGAAAATTTTTATATGTGAGTTATCAAACTTTGTGCCCCTTTTAATGCAAATTGGGCAAATGGAACAGTATGAAACTTGGCACAGTTAAAGTTCATATGGAGGATCAGTACAGAAAGTTATTATTTTCTTTAATAATGTATTATAAATACCTTATTTTAACAAAATAACACATTACGCACACTACTGCATACACACCAATATAAACACTACCTACATGACATTGTTCCCAATACCAATAGTGTTACACATATATTTGTGAGTGTTCAAGTGAGGATGGGTTTTGTGCAGGGAAACATATTCATGTATACTTTTAACATAAGACCTTCAATAACGTTCATATTTGAAATTTTATGAACTACGATAGCTACTGGACCACTAGTTATTATAAACATGATAATTCTTTTTTATATTTAATAGGTATGGATGGCTGAACAAAAAACTGATGCATATAAGAAAAAGCAAGAAGAATTAAGAGTCCAGTACGAGAAGGAACAAGAGCTACATGAAAATAAGTAAATGATTCAATTTATTCTTTTGTAATGTTGATAATGTGAGAACCAAAGTTAATGCTGACTCAGACTATACTCAACTTTTATCAAATCTTATAAAATACTATTGGAATGATGTATTTTTTGGAGTTTGCTGTAATATTATGTTGTCTTTGTATTATTTTAACCCCTCGATTTATAACATTAATAAGTGGATCTGCTCACAAATAAGTTTACAAGTAATGTTCAATGTCAAGCTCAATACCTATTGAACATGACTTTAAATATTACACTGATACTTATTACTGATTTAGTATCTGTAAATATTGAGGTATGATCATATTGAATAAGCACATATTAAAGTATAATACTCTTATTTCAGAGCATTGCTGAGTAAGGATAGCAAAGACAAGTTGAGTTTGAACTTCATGTATGAACCACCTCCAGGTGTGAAGAAGGAGAGGGAACGAGAAGACAACGAACCTGAATACAAGTTTGAATGGCAAAGGAAGTATAATGCGCCTAGAGAGAGTTACTGTAAGGGAGACAATGAAATAAGGGACCAGCCTTTTGGTATCCTTGTGAGGAATGTCAGATGCATTAAATGTCACAAGTGGGGACATATTAACACAGGTACACAATGTATTATGATAGTAGAATTTTGCCTTCAAATCAAAAAATGAAACACAATACATACCCAAAATTGATACCTTACGTTTTGGAATTCACACTCTTTTATACATCCAGTCTTATGAATGTGTTACCTTGGAGCTACAGCCTTAAGGTAATCAAAATGTTTCCTAACAGAGAGACTCTTCTCTGTAGAATTTAACTCCACTAAATTTAAATCTAATCAGTCTTACTACAAAAGGCCTTACATTTAAAAAAACTATAACAGTGATTCTAGTAAGCCAATAAAAATGAAATTCTTAGTAAGAAAGAAAGTCATATGTCACATCTATTAGCCCATCATTATAATGAAAATATTTTTTTACAGGATTTTGACTGAAGGATAAGGATAGAGATATTTGGGACTGAGCACATACCCAGTAATGACCTGGTGTGATGTTATAATACTAATTTCATCAATTATTTTATTCCAGATAAAGAATGTTCGATGTACACATTATCCATGAGTGAGGCCCGTGCCCTACAAGCATCCACATCAGCTCCAGAAGAAGAGGAAGCTAAACCTGATGTGCCCACATTGATGCAACAGATGAGAGACACTGGGCTGGTGCTAAAACCTGGAGCATTACCCTTAGCAGCCACAAGGATTGAAGAAACTGAATCATCCGCTCTCACTGAGACAGATCTCATCAGCCAGTTGACTAAGAAGCAGAAAAAGAAACTCTTGAAGTAAGTTGATTTATTCAACAACAAGGCCATTATTCAGTTAAAGTATTGTTTGTGAGACTGGTTGTAATTACAAAAATATTTTTGTTTCCCTTCACATAGGAAACCTAAGATACATAATTTTTTAAGTACCCTCTTGTAAAACTGTATTGTGAACTATTTGATGCATGTTGCAGGAAATTGGAAAAGTTGGAGAAAAAGCGGGATAAGAAACATAAACACAAGTCTAGAAAATAGACAAAATATATTTGCTTGTTAACATACTAGAAAATAAACGAAACATTCATATTTGCTTGTTAACATACTAGAAAATAAACAAAATATACATATTTGCTTGTTAACATTTCAATAGGAATTCTATTCATAGCTAATTATTATTACTCCAATACTGATGGTTAAAATTTCAAGCACAGATATAGTAGTTAATTATGTAGTTAGTTCAATGATGTTTAAACAT
>DVOY01000634.1:0-10804 GCA_018237585.1 Apyrrothrix maculosa | reverse complement strand
GCTTGGGCTCGTTCTACGAGCTGTACAAGCGTTTCCTGAAGGATCACGGCTGCAAATGGCACGACATTGCGAAACTCCTCGCCGTGGTCGCAGATATCCTTTTCGATGTGGACGGTGCGTGCAGCAAAATCGCGGGCAAGGTCAGTCGCGCCGCCGTATTTTAGGATGTTGTTTACTTTGCGCATTCTATCTGATGGCATACGGATAGATATAACTTATTTCATCACCATCGATAATCTCATAATAATAATTTCGGACGAGGTGTATCATTGTTTTATAATAAAGAACAATTAATTCTAAAGTCAAATATGAACGTGTAGTAGTACCTACTATAACTTGAAGCTTTTGTGGCTTGTCTGTCTGTGAGTTGATCATTAACTTACGGGGCTCTAATTATTATTATCGGAACCGGCTCAAGTAAAAAAAAGTTGTTTAGGGGATAACAGTCTATCTCTTTTGTTCCCGCCGATGTCACGTGTTATGTAAGGGTGGTTTGCGCACCAATAGTGCTTGGGCTCCTTACCTGCGTCCTGCCCACCGGTGCAAAGGACAAATCATCTCGGAACAGCTGGCGAGATGAATTTAACGTGTGATTTATATTACAATGAGACTAACGTTAAACCAGTGCTACGCTCGCGTTTGTGCTGACTACATTTTGGCGTTCGTATTGTTTACAATGTTCTTGTGCGTAATAATCCACAAAATGAAATCATACGATATACTCAAAGTTCTCAAAAGTATCGGCAGTATCTTTCATTCGTCCGCTTTCCGTAATGTGTCGGGTGACGATTTACTTTCGGAGGTAGGTCCAATGACGGAATCTATTAAACGTAATCGGTGTTTAAATACATGCATTTTATATTAAACCCACCGGTGCATACTTATCGAGCGAAGTGGCCGAGGCTATTTCAGTATTAGGCCAGATATTGATCAGCAATTAGTTAGGTCGGTATTTTGTTGAGAATCATGTGTAATGTGTGTTTGCCAAGAGAAAATGTATGTAGATGCATGCAACCACTTCGCCGGTGAAGTCCACTCGCGGTATTAATATGCTAAGAATGTTGATATTGGCCGGTTTCCGTTACGCAGAGCCGTTTTCACGGATATTATAGTTCCAACAAAATTCTTTATATTCCTTCGGAATCATTCGTACATTACGTGAAATTAAGATCGATATTATAGACGATCGTTGGCGAAGTTTTATTGAAATTGTATGTAATCGATCAGTAAAATGTAATTATGAAAGTCATAACCAAAGAAAATATAGCATAAATCGTGCCCCTTGTTTATATTGTTAGATAAGCGGTAGTGTTTTAGTGGTCATTATACCGCCTTATCACATAGAAGCTTATCCTTCCAGCGCCGTCAATCGACATCTCAGTGTATGATGGTTAGAAAAATGATAAGAAGCGCAAGGGGCGTACACAAGTCGTAAATAATAAAAACGATTGTGTATCGTTGACCACGCTTGACCCGCACTGCCGTTTCTCCGGACGTATCTCTAATTGTCTTTCCTCGGTTATAATACACGTGTGAGATTTTCCAAATGTTCACACAGTGTAAATATTTGTATTAAAGCAAGGAATGTATAGATTGAACTGATGGCAGAACAAAGAATATGTTTCATGAAAAATGAAGAATGTGGAGACGTAAATAAAAAATTATAATGTAAAGAAAGTAATGTATAGATAGAAATGTAATGGAAGAATAAGAATGTTTCATAAAAATACTTTGGAGATACGAATTTGAAAAATAAACAGTTCACGTACAGAGGTAGTGTGGTACAATTTTTAGACGCGGCAGTGCAGCGTGGTGTGGCGAGCGCGCGCGCACACAGACCAGCAGCATTGTTCAATGCTCGCACGCGCTCCACTAACCTAATTACCGGCTTATTGACAGAACTGTCTTGGCTCGGACACCTCACCTATCGTGAAAGGCTTATCACTCACTCAGACTCCTGTTACGTGAAAATGTCAAGGAACACAGTGACTCATCCCGGTAAACTATACGGAAGATTGAAATATGGGTGTCTGCTTATTAACCCTCAAATCAAAGAAAAACCTATTGAAATTGTATCGTATTATAACTTGCCCTTTATATTTCAAACAGTCGCCATATGGTTTAGATTTCGACCTTCCACTCCATTGGTAAGGGGTTCTAATCCTGGCACTAAAGCAGTGAAGATATGTTGAAGAAACCTACATATTCTCTAAGGTGTGTTAATGCTGCCAAACAGCACTTGGCTAGATTTTGGCTTTAAACCTTATTAAGACTGGAAACTCGAATCAATCAATGAGACGACAATAAGATCTACGATAATATTTTTTCTACGATAATACTTTGTGCACATTATAATATTACAATCACTTGTTTGTTTCGTGCTCAATACCAACGTAAGCGAGTATTGAGGTTAAAATGTCTATTTTCTTCTCTTAAAATGTATTTTCTATGTTTAATTGTTCAGAACTATTCATAGTTTACAAATATTTCAATACCGGTCGCACCACCGACTCCAAATAGCGCGGGCTGACTACACGTGAGCAGGAAGCGTTGCGTTTTATTTGATTGTGTCTATAAGGATGAAATAGTGGGAAGAATAACACTATAATTAAATGCTAAAAGTTTTCTACGTAGGTATACCGGGTGTAATGTGACGAAAATGCGCGAGCGGCGGCACCTCGGCCCGCGCGGGAGGGCGCTCCCACGGGTTGCCGATATTTTTAGTCCGCGACCATTACTTGGCACCGCCGGCCGCACTCGGCTGCGCTAGTGATCTTTCTGAAATCCCTCCGCGCTTAGGTACGCTCTCAATCTGAAGTGGACCCAGTCTTATGTGCGATACCAAACCATCCGCCGCTCTTTATATATAAGCGGTAGCGATCGATCTAATTTTTTAGAATTCAGATCGTGCGAAGTTTGCGAACGTAGTTATGTTGCTTGAAATTGTTTATGTGATTTATCCTGGTTAATCAGTGCGGATGTGATATTGAACTAGTTGAAAGAAACGAACATGGCCACCATCAGTACCGGCGGGAACGGCACAACAAGTCCGCGACGTCAACGATACGCCCGCGCGTCCACCACGAGTGTGACTCAATTGTTGTCAGATGGATACTCGAGTATCATTAATCGGCTGACGCGCCGAGGACCATCCGAAAAAAATGATCCTCTCGGCGAAACCAAGTTAACCACCGCCAGATCGCGTTACGACGATAAGTTACAAGCAAATAAGAATTCTGTATTGGCCAATGTAAGGCGTTATGAAAACAATAGAAATATTTCTCCATATACAACGTTCACATCTGGCTTGTCTGCACCAGCAGCCAGGAAGTTGAACGAAGATCGGACTTACTCAACTTACTTGGGCACAACCAAATCTCGAATCGATACTTCACCTTTACATTCTACCTCCGGCATTCGAGCTGTCGCGCGCAGTAACTCATTCCGCAGAGCTCACGTGAAAGATAATAAATCATCGCCGTTTACAAAACGATTTCCTCTCAAGGAAACAAATAACAACAACATCGAGAACACGGTTCAGTTGGGAAGCACCCGCAGTCGTTTGGAAGACAAATATTCATCGGTGTTAGACAGGATAGCCGTTCAGAAAAAGGAAAGAGCTAAAAGGGACAAGGAAGATCGTGACAAGACCTTGGAACCCGAGCAGCCCTTGTCCAGAGGTTTAATGCGAAGCTTAACAACCGCAGTATTTGGTGAACATTCATTTAAAAGTAACAATTTTTCGCGAGAAAAGACGAGAGACAAAACTCCCTTTAGAAATACTGCTGACCGCCGTTTATCTTCTAGCCATAAACAAAGTGATAAAAGCGAATACAAAAACGGATTTGACGTCTCTCTGAGGGATCGTCCCAACTTCGGAAAAGATAGGGACAGTATATATCGCAAACATCAAAGAAGATCGCTCAGAGCAGAAAAAAGTGACAATAGTGACAGAAGAGGCAAATTGTCTTTACGGCCCATCGATATTAATTTACAATCGGGCGCTCGCGATCTAATCTCGCCACCGCAACATGACCAAATCGACAAAAAGTTAAACTCAACAAAGACACCTGCATCGTCGCCTGCTAAAGATACCGGCAGACAGAAACAAATATACTTTCCGTCTAGCGACGAAGACGAAGACAAGACACCGGTCGGCGATCGCGTCCTCACGGAACGTGAGACGAGACGCAAGGAGATTCAAAGTCTTATAATGAAGTACGCTCATTTGGATGAAGTATACGGGCGCATAACGGAGAAGGAGCCCAACGGAGTGAGCAGTGACGCGGTCGTAATAAAAAAGACGGAGCCGTTGGGCGTTGGAGACGTGGTGATGCTTCCGCCCGAGCTGCGCAGCCGCCACCGACCGCACCGACCGCGCCACCTGACGCGTCGCGCGGCCACGCCGCCTGTAAGCACAAGCTAACCGCCTGCCTGCGCTCTGTGTGCTGCTAACCTCAATCGGGTCCGTCATTTTTAATATTCGCTCTCGGAAATGTGTGCGACCGGGTAGTTTTCATTCGAACGACAAATTAGACATTACAAATCATAAAAAAAATGTTAAAGCCAAAACTATAATTATGTGCTTCTTATAATAGCTCGTAACAAGAATAATAGTTGACGGTTATAATGAAATGCATGTATTTTTAAACATCGATAAAGATATTACGAAGGTAGATGTCGTCGACAAATAAAAAATTATGCAGGTAAATTGAAATTAACCATTACGAACTGTCAATATGCAAAATGTCACGTAATTCGCATTAGTGGGTTGACTTTTGGAAAGTTTATTTTAGGAAAGAAGAAGTAATAATAATATAGTGACATGATAGTGCATGTGCTGAGCCTTTTTGTGCGTGTTCTTGAAGTTAACATGTCCTTACTATGCGTGAAAATATTCTCAAACACTAAACGTAAACGAAATTCTGGCCGACGTTCAAATGTTAGTATGAAACTTGCTCAGACGAGGCTCGGGTGGACACAACTATCCTGGTATTCCGGTTTGCGAGGTGATTACGAAAGTGCCGTGAGTGATTGCAGTGTTATCGGTTTCCCATTCCTGGTGAATCCCTTCTGAGCCGGTTCCGCGTGAGCGGTGCGCGACGCCGGCGGGCCCCCGAGCGCGGCTCGGCTCGGGCGCTCGCCGCGGCGGTGCGCCGCGCCGCTTCGCCCACCCGTCCGCCCTTTAACAGCATGTACGACACCATACCAATTGTCGCTTGTCTGACGGGCAACCGTTCCATTGTCTGATTGTTGGGTACAACACTACTCGGGTCGTGGCGATCGCGTGGCGCTCTCCGTGGCATGTGGCGTGGTGCGCGTGATGGCGCGCGGCGTGGCGGACGCGCGCGGCGGCGGCTGTCGGCGGCGGCGCTGCGTGCAGAGCTCCCGGGCACGCTCCTCCGTCAAGGACGACAAGGACGGACACCTGGTGTACTGGCCCGGATATGTCATGGGAGCGAGATGTTCGTTTCAACAACATAACCAATGTATTTTAACGCACACCGACACACTACACTCGTACACCCGATACACACATGTAACTCGACAGGCGATTACGATACACCACATAAACATTTCACTCACTTTGACATAACTTACAGAGGCGTTTTTGCAAATACAAATCTCCTTATATATTTACACTCTACATTACAATACACTCGAAATGAAACAAACTAGATTGCCTTGTCTCAGTTTCGACTATCGAGCTCTTGCAGAGATGAGTGATTTATAATTTGTGGATTTCAGTTATTCAAACTTTTGCTTTCAACTCTTCTATATTTTTTTTTAGTTTTAATAACAGCGCCGACCATACCAGCGAATAAAGTCGTGTTGGAACACATAAACATGGTTATTTCGTTTAACAGTGTGTTGAAATGTTTGAACAGCGCACCGGTATGCGAAACGAATGTCCAATGTTTATGCCACCATGACTTTGTCTCACGCACAGTTAATTAACTATATCGGGTTGGTTTCGTTGCAGACAAAATCATCGACACACTCGGTGAGGGCACCTTCGGCAAGGTGGTGGAGGTGAAGGATTTAGAAATGTGAGTACCATACATGTATATATTATCATGTTAACATATATCAAGCCCCCATAGTACACTGGGCGCGTGACGCGTCACATTCTCGATTAAATATTTACCATTATTCTCATTAAGTAGCAATTGTTAAAGATTTCAAACGTCTTTCGAATGCCCCGGATACGTCCAACATTCAAATCTATCCTTAATATCACCACCGGTAATACGGTGTATTATTCTCCATGCCCTTTAAATATTACCTAATACCTAGTACCTATTGTTTTTATAATAACTATTGATTTTTTTCAATATTTCATTCTGTCTAATTCGGGATATAAAAAATTCATGTTTACGAACATGAAAGGTTAGTATTTTCCGCATGTAAATTTTAAATTGCCCTGGTTGCCTATGGGCAGTAGCGTAGGCGGTGCGAGAAGCTGTACTCTGCGATCCCCAACCCGCTTGCCCAGTGTTGGGATTATGGGCATAACCCTTCAGGGGAGACCTATGTCCAGCAGACTGGACTGCAATAGGCTGATAATGATCATGATGGAATTTCAAAATATACGCTACGTATCTCCTATACGTATTCTAGATTTTTATATAATGTCCTCGCTGAAAGCAGCCTGAACGGCCTAAACGGTGAAGGACTGCCGGATCATAATCTTCGTGTCACGTTAGTGTTGTCATTACGCGTACAAATTATTTTGTTTTGTTTATCATCATCATGATCAACAATCTTTTTTGTCATTTTACTATTCGACACGGCACGCTTTGTTTTAGAATGAAAAAGGGTTTAAGGTACTAGTCATGGATTGTTTATATGGATCTATTAAATTGTATTTGTTCGCCATGTGATAGTCATAATAATTTCATTTTTATAATTGTAATTACTCTGCCAGCCCGCAGCTGGGCCAGCCTGACTAACCATGGAATTAACCCTTTTCTGCTAAGAACGAGACTCCGTCCAACCGCGGAACGATGCAAGGGTTGATTGTCATGATGATGATTTGATCTAATAAATGAGGAAGTAGATTGGCAGAGTAGGAAAATGTTCATGTCTACTGCTGCCCAGTCCCAGGGCGACCAGCCACAAATATAATATTGCAGACGTTCAAGAGCGCTATTAATTGCATATCGGTGTATCGTAATTAACATTCGCAGATGACACACGAACACACACACACACATACATACATTGTTTGGCAAAGAGCGCTTAGATTATTCAGCTCTATTTCCATTTGTTTATTTTACGTTTTCTTTAGATAGTTTAGCCGGCGAATGCCAAAGTTATTTTCATAATTAAGAATGAAGGTGTGCGGTGAGGTGACGATCATACTAATAAGACGTGTCTCTAATATGAATTTCAGGGAGCACAGAATGGCTCTGAAGATAATCAAGAACGTTGAGAAGTATAGAGAGGCTGCAAAATTAGAAATTAACGTATTAGAAAAATTGGCTGACGTCGATCCAGATTGTAAAAAGTAAGTAAGTAAGCCTTTGTGCGGTGTCGCACGACTCGGTGACTATCGGCAGAAACATTATTGAGTGACGCGAAATGTAGCAATATTTGACCTTGCGTGTTTAAACGCGACGTTATGGCCGCTGGCTGGCAGCCGGCCAGCGAAGGAGCCGATGTCAACCAAAACACGAAAATACCGTCTGCCGCTGCTCGCCTCTCCCATATCACAAACAGAAATTCGCTCACAATTCTTTGATATAGCCCGACCTTGACTTAACGAACGCCCATTGTTCTGGAACATTCCAGTCCGTCGTCTAGAACAAATCAAATAAATCGACCGTTATTTTTTCAGCTTATGCGTGAAGATGTTGGACTGGTTCGAGTACCACGGGCACATGTGTATAGCTTTCGAGATGCTCGGACAAAGTGTATTTGATTTCCTGGTGAGTACTACTTCAATATATGTAACGATGGACTCATAAAGCTTTCTTTCGGCCGCTTTTATTTTAAGCGCTCACGCGGCGATACAGACAACCACTCGATGTTTATTTCCACCGGAATAAAACATTTGCGTTGCAGTGTTTACAGCGTGTGTGTTTTCATAAATGATGCACCGCACATCGTATAATTATAAATAGAAATAAGTTTGAGTAACTTATAAAATGAGACGCGCAATAACATGATATAAACAAACTCTCCGTTTATCAAAACGGTACATGTAAACTTTATGTATACATTAAAAAACTCATTTTGCATTACACAGATTTCAAATTAATGCCTCGTTGATCGAGTGATTGCAAGCGCAACTGCTAATCGTGAGGTTCTGGGTTCGATTCCCGGGTCGTGCAATGTCGAATTTTTCTAACTTACAATTTCTAGATGTGTCTCGGAGTCTAGATTAGTGCTTGGTGTGTGGCGATACGCGTACGCCCTGTTTCATAATGGAACTAATCAAACGTAACACACTCCTCCGTCTACCATTTCACGGATAACAGTCATGATGTTACTTTTTATAAAACAACTGATTAAATTAAATCCCAAAACTGAGACGCGTTGCAACCGGCGACTGCCGCGCCAAAATATCTTCATAACCGTGGCCTTCGATATTGTAATAAACGAGTTGTATTCTCTAAACGGCGGCCCCGCTGTTGCAGAAGGACAACAACTACCAGCCGTACCCGCTGGAGCAGGTGCGCCACATCTCCTACCAGCTCATCTACAGCGTGCTGTTCCTGCACGACAACAAGCTCACGCACACCGACCTCAAGCCCGAGAACATCCTCTTCGTGGACAGCGACTACGAGCTCGTCAGCGTATACAATAGCTCCAAAAAGGTACCGTGATATATCTGCATCTCCCTCTCGCGATCTCTCTCAAGACTATTCCATATTGGGACGTAAGCGTAACTGGTGAGACGTGCGAGTGTACTACCCTCCTCTGGTTACCTCTTCGGGGATTACAGGTGTGATGTTACGGGTCGCGATATATTTTTATTGGCGCTTTATATTATTATACTATCGCGCCAGTGCCCGCATGAGGCAGGTAGAGAGCGCCGGGTGCTCAATATCTGTATACATACAGAGCTAGCTAGTGTGCTTCTTCCACATTCGTAATACACGCACGCCGGTTGAAATGTTGTACTGATTATTAAACTGTAGTACACAGTTTCTGTACATCTCCCTCGACAGTGCAAAGATGAGGGATGTAGCTACAGAATTCCGATGACCTCTAATAGTATTTTCTTAATGCAGTCACCGCACGCTGGCGGCTGGCTTGCATTTACTTATAACACAGTACCAACCGGCATGTGTGTATGAATAATTACACAAGATATTTTACAGTTGTAAAAAGAACATTCCTATACATGATGCAATAATTCAGAATATCGGCATTTTATTGATGTGAGGTGGATTGTGCGACGAAGCACGTCCGTAGGGGGTCTTTAAGTTCCAGTTGTCGACCCGAAGTGGACAACGGATTGTTCACTAGTCACAAGCACGTTGGTGTATCACCTAACAACTGCTCATGCAGTCAAACGCGAGCCTATTGCTAAACAAAATGAACAATAAAAAATAAGACGCTATTTGATTACTGCAAATTTGTAGCCTACATACGTTACTAGTCTAATTTTAATTGAGAGCTCAACTCGCTTGGTATTCGTATCGTGCATTCCAACGATTGTAACTAATTAATTAATCTCTACTGTTTTCTTATCTTTGCTTACATCGGTGTTTCCCAACGTGAGGCCCACGCCCCACAGGGGGGCAATTCAAAAATGGGCTCGACACGATTTTGACCCTCCTGCTCCGGGCCATTTAAATCTAATGCTAGATATCGGTGCCAAATGTAACAAAAAAATGCTGTAAATATATATTAGGCATAATTTCGTTTGAGGTTATAAAATATGAACTATGCGATTAAAATCGTCTAGTAAACTTTGTCGGGGATATTCATCCGAAAACCTATCATTTATGTTTCTTAAATGAACAAATAAATTTAAAAAAAAATGTATAGGGGGCATATAAATTTTAGAAATGTTAAATGTGGGGCATGGTACAAAAAAGGTTGGGAAACAATGGCTTACATCGTTCATGTACTGGTTTAATTGTATGTGATACTCTCAGTCGCTTCTCAGTCGATAATCACTGTAATATGTTTAACTCGTCGATTAGTTTAATGGATGTCTCAGTAACTGCAATTTTAATGGAACATTAACTGGAATGTTGTAAGAACGTCATAGATAATGGTTGGCAAGTTCCACAATACTGCTTTAGTGTGGACACAAACAATCTTCATAATACTATCGCGTGCTGAGTCTCTAATCCCTCACATCCAAATACCATTTAGTGAGTGCGTTTGGACAGAGCAATGTTGAAAGATGGAAGAAGGGACCGGCCTGTCACAAGTGTCAATTTATTTACACTCACTGGGTGGCTTCAATAATTGTATAACTATGTATAAACGAAAGGCAGAGGAGTGTAATACATTCCCATGTTTCACCAGTTACGTTTACGCCTCATTATGGAATAGGTGGTGAGACTATTGCCATATATCGGGCACCAATCCAGATTCCGAATTACTATGAGAAATTCCGAAATCTGAGTTAGAAAAATCCGATATCATCCGACTCGAGATTTTAATCCAGTACCTTTCGATCGGCAGTCGCACTCGCAACCAACACGACCAGCGACGCAATCAAACTATATACCTATTAAAAAAAAACCGATTAACTTGAAAGATCAAAGCTCCGTAATACCGTTTGTTTGTTTGTTTACCCGAGCCGGCCCCTCCGCAGAAGCACGAGCTGCGGCGCGTG
>DVOY01000633.1:0-10811 GCA_018237585.1 Apyrrothrix maculosa | reverse complement strand
CGTCATACGATACATGTATGTATAATAAGTGCACGGCAGAGCATAGTCCACTATTCGCCCCCATATTTTCAACTAAAAATATAAAATATAAAATGATTAAATTTGCGATTTTTTTACAATACACTGAAATAGCGGCATCGGCATGATATTTGAAAGTAGAACTAAAACATAACTTACGAGGTTGCTTGCGATATATCATTTTGCTATAGATTTTTCATAACACGGAACTAACACATAGTTCGATTTTGAAACTTAAGTGTATACAAAATAGTGGTGAATTTCGCAGGTGACTTCGTGACTGCTTCTTCTAAACGGAAACGCCTCGGAGGTCTGTGTGTGAATAGATCGATGTAGTGCATCTCTCTCTCTCTGCATCTCTCTGTCTCACACGCATACTATTGTATTATCGATATTTTATTATTATGTTTAATATTATTATTTTTAAACTACATTTTAATTTGTTGTTGCACAATCGCATGCTATAAAAACAAGATATATAATACAGAAGTTTGAATATTTTAAATTTGGGTATTTAGAGAATTTATAAAATTTTCACTGTTGTGATGTATTAAAAAATTCTAATACGGTCACTGATATAAACATAATTTCTATCCCTCAAATATTTTTCTAATGTATTGACATTTCGCGTATAACACCCCGTCCAATAGGACAGATGTACAATGATATGTACATACATATATTCTGCATACATATATTCTAAGTCATTGCATTAGTTACAAATAATCAAGAGCTAAATCTTAGCATTAAAAGACCCGAGTATTGTTATCCTTCAATTAAATAGCGCGCGTCTAAATAATTAGATGATCAGATTATAATTTATGTAAATTAAAGAAATGTTCTGATAATATTTCATGTGCTATATCGATGTCTTGTTGACATTAAACGCTAAGGTATAATATTTTTTAAATTTAAATATATGTTATACTATTTACAGTATATATATAACCAATTACTATATAAATTTGTAGTATTTGTGTAGCAAATATAGCTTAAAACTTTTCAGAAATATTTATTCAAATGCACGGTGTGCGCTTATAATGATAAATATATATTTATATTACTCATGTATATGTAAAGTAGCTATCACAAATGAGTAGAAAAGTTGTGCACTGTATTTATAGTCATATATTTAATCTAATTTATATAATATTCCTAATGTTTATTGTTTGAAAACTAAATATTATATATTATTATAATATGACCTCGCATAATTACAAGTATTTCTTATATATCCGTAATATGTAAGAAAAACAATTGGGAATGAATAAAAATTTTACAGTGTTAAATTCCGAAAGCAGTACATAAGAAGATATTCAGGAAACCCTGTAAGAAAATATCAATAATAAGAAACTGAGTAATTTAATGAAAAAAGAAAACAGAATAGTTTATAATAGAAGTATGGGAAAGCTTTTAATAATGTGTAAATAAAATAATGGACAGCAGATATTTCAATTATCGATGCGTTCAGTGATTTTATAAACGGATTGTGGAATATAAATAAAAGCGGCTATAGCCATATCATTGATTATTTTGATCAGTCGTGAAATAAAAGGGGCGCGCAATTTTAAACCTAACAGTTAAACAATAAGGTTCAAAACAGAGGCGTGAGGTTTTGTATACTGTTGTAGGCACAGGCGCGTTCGGCGTAGTCCACCGCTGCAGGGAGCGGTCCACCGGAAACACCTTCGCAGCTAAATTCATCCCGGTCACTGGTGCCATGGAAAAGGAACTGATTAAGAAGGAAATCGATATTATGAACCAACTGCATCACAGAAAACTGATCAATCTTCACGACGCCTTTGAAGACGACGACGAAATGGTTCTCATATTCGAATTGTGAGTGCATATTAATTTTTTACTTGGAATAATTTTCATTAAATTGAAAATTTTAGCACATTTTGATCTTTTGATATCTGTTGGAAAATTTCAGATGATTGTCATGACTTACACTTTGATGGATATTAATTTCGAATCTATTTTAACTACACGGAGAGGCAGTGTCTGATCACAAATTGTATAAACGGTCATAACAATTAGAAAAAATCGTAATAATCATCATAAACTTTGATTTTCCCCTATTTAATTTAAATAATTTGGCTACCCGAAATTAAAGGTGTTAATATAAGTTAGTTAATATTATCATCACCAGCCCGTCCTGTCCACAGCTGGACATACGCCTCTCTATTAGCACTGAGATAGATCTTCAGCTATTCACATGCAGGCACTGTCAACCACTTTGCATATATCATTAGACCACGTATCTGGATTAATTCAAGAATTGCATCTATGAATTTGCTTTTTGGTTCTACTTTTTCTTTTTTAGTCAATCGAATTTTCCTTTCAGTGTACGGAAAGGCTATTATTAAAATCTTTTGTTCATCAACAGCTTGTCTGGAGGCGAACTATTCGAGCGCATCACAGAGCCTGGCTACAACATGAGCGAGGCTGAAGCAGCTCACTACATGCGCCAGGTGTGCGAGGGCGTGAAGCACATGCACGAGCAGAACATCATCCACCTGGACCTCAAGCCCGAGAACGTGATGTGCCAGACCAGGACCGGCACAGATGTCAAGGTAAACACAATAATATATTCTGAACCCTAACGACCTCAAGATGAACAAAAAGGGAGTATCAAATATCTGTGTTGATTAGTGAAGAAAATAGTGATAAAATGTTTTGATTGTAGTGAATATCTACATATCCGGAAACAAGAGACAGTCCTATGCCTGATGAGAATCCCGAAATAATAGCAGAGTGTTTTTGTAACGATTCTATCCAATATCAAATGATAGGTTCCAAAAT
Source organism: Apyrrothrix maculosa (assembly GCA_018237585.1). Classification (NCBI taxonomy): domain Eukaryota; kingdom Metazoa; phylum Arthropoda; class Insecta; order Lepidoptera; family Hesperiidae; genus Apyrrothrix; species Apyrrothrix maculosa. The sequence goes on along the minus strand of DVOY01000633.1, from coordinate 7,988 downwards.
ATTATATTATATGAATGTGCAAACGCAATGAACCATAAATATGTCAGTGTACCAAACATTAAAATAAACTTAACTAACACATTCTCTAATTCATCAGATCATTGATTTCGGCTTGGCAACCAAACTGGATCCGAACGAGGTGGTGAAGATCTCCACCGGCACTGCTGAGTTCGCGGCGCCCGAGATCGTAGAGCGCGAGCCTGTTGGATTTTACACGGACATGTGGGCCGTTGGTGTCCTTGCTTATGTTCTGTGAGTATCTTTCAGTTATTTTATATAGACCTCCATATTCCAATAATTTCTTTTTGCGTTCCATTATTTGTTCAGTATCTGCCGTATCACGTCAGTGAGGAGGTTTGTCTTTTCTCTTAATATACGTAGTTTATATTCAACGAACTGGTGACAATGTGTCTTTTAATATGAATAAATATGATTATAATTATTTTTTATCCACAGTCTCTCGGGTCTATCACCTTTCGCTGGCAACAACGACATCGATACGTTGAAGAATGTCAAGGCGTGCGACTGGGAGTTTGACGAGGAGGCTTTCCAGCACGTCTCGGACGACGCCAAGGACTTTATCCGCAGACTGCTTGTTAAGAATAAGGAGTAAGTTTTATTAGAGTAATTTTTAATAAGTACTATTAGGAACATAATAGATTCTTCAATTATAAAAACGCTCATAACTTCATAAAGCGACCGATGTATGCTTGTAAATCATCCTCTGAAGTGTAAGCAGGCAAACGCTGCTATAAAACTGGAAGTTTTTTGACTTATTTTCTACGTCCTCGATAAATTTCGACATTTTCATGTACCCATGTTCTAAACTGAACCCAAACTAAAAAAACTAATCTCGTAAGGTATTAAAGTAACCAATCCTATTCATTATTTGATACTCTTTCAGAAAACGCATGACAGCGCACGAATGCCTCGCCCACAAATGGCTGGTCGGCGATGCTGCTGCTGCAAGAACAGCGACCATTCAGTCCAGGAGATACGAACAGATGCGCGACAGGCTTAGGAGTAGATACGAGGTTTGTGTTTAATGTATACCCTATAGTCTAAAGAGTTCAGCCGTTCTGATCACAGCGTTTTTAAAACGATCGTGCATTTTTTTCAATACCGATTAGTCCTGGAATTCGAATCAAAATTTTTCATTTAATATAAAAAGTGCGTAGCTTATGTTTTTGAAGGTCAAAATCATAGTTTTCTTACCCTTTTCCCGTCGCTCTAGATGTGGATTACTGGAAAACAAAAGTGAAATATAAACTATAGGTACTTTAACTACATGTACTTTAACTACAAGTGCCAATAATTAAAGTCAATATCTTTATCTTCTTTATATTGTGGCATAAGTTTTTGCACAACAATTAACAAATACTAGACAGGTGGTTATGTTCCGATAAGAACATTAACTTTTGCTTACAGTTCCCTTACCATTATATTAAAAAGTGAATGTAGATTCCAATAACAATGAGAAATGAACTAAACAAATACGAAAGGAAAAAGTAGGAGGTTTCTAGCTGGGTAGTTATCAGGGTGTACTAAAATAATTTTAGATGAAAGAGTCAGGAATGAATGAAAAATATAATTATTCTCCGGCAGAACTGGTCATCGTTCGTTCTGCCCATCGGCAGGCTAAGCGAGTACAGCTCACTGCGCAAACTTCTCATCGAGAAATGGAAGATTTACGACGGACAGTTCGGTAAGTTCATTGTACAAAACAAATCCTCCAAAATATGGACTGAAAATTTTTAAGAGGTTTAGCATGATACTGTAAAAATTTACATAAATTGAATGAATTAAAATGAATCATGTAAAATTGGATTTTTGGAGATTTGTTTATTTTTTGTCTCGAACACTCTCATAAGTGTTATGCGTGTTCCGCTTGATGTTAGCTAATTCAATGTTGGGTGGTTGGTGCCATTGTTTTATTCACCCTTAGCCTTATTTGGTATGATACAGAGTAAATCATTTCTAAAACTAATGGCTGAAATATCCTTCCTCTTCTAATTTTGTGATCTTTACGAATTTCCTTATGGCATTAGAACTTCCTTCGTTTTATATATAGTTGATTGCAGTTACGTTTACCTTTCCCAGATCAGCTTTGGCCCAAATATTCTATTTATCATCATCATGTTTGCTTCAGACCGCCGCCAAGCTGCTCCTCGGTTCGTGATCAGGCCCCAGTCCGCGTTCTGCTACGAGGGCCAGTCGGTGAAGCTGTACTGCCGTATCATCGCGTGCGCCGCGCCCACCGTCACCTGGTCGCACAACAACCACGAGTTGCGCCAGTCTGTCAAGTTCATGAAGAGGTATTAGCATTGACCTTGAATGAGTCTCCATTGTTGTAACAAATATGTTTTTTAATGTTTTTTATTTAGTATTCAAACTGCTTTCTTTATCTTCATTGATTATGAGAACTTTTTATAACTTTCTTAGCCTAAATGTAAAATCTGCGTTTTCTTTTGAAACAGACATTTTTATTTGACACATGTGTGTGACAGGTACGCGGGCGATGATTATTACTTCATTATCAACCGCGCGAAACTTGAGGACCGCGGCGAGTACATCATCAGGGCTGAGAACCACTACGGGTTCAGGGAGGAGGTTGTCTTCCTGAATGTACAACGTGAGTTGAAACTTTATTCTTTGCCACTAACTCAAATTTGAATAACAAAATCGCCGGGGATTTACATAATATAATATTATGTATTGATAAAAATAATGTGACACATGCTAAAATATTTGTTTAATTGACGATGATTACTATACTCTCTATTTTCGGAAATATGACTTAAAATACCTATTCTAAATATAACAATACTTAAGTATATGTCTTATAAAATGATTCCTTGTTTAATAAAACATTTATAATACCTAATGCATCTAATAATTAAGACGATTATAACTTTTTCCGCATTTATTATTTAATTTGTTATACGCACTTATGTATATAGTTCACCAATACAATGATGATAATAAATAAATAAAAAGAGAGGATAATCGTTATTAATACACCATTAAGTACTTCTTAATGTAGATCGGACAATTGATCGGCTAAAATAAATGCTGCAACATATTTATAGGTGCGAGTGTTAATTTACAGATCGCTAATCCACTACTCATGTTTCAAGTGACATAAATTCGTTTGTAGAGACAATTACAGTATGTCTATCAACGATAAACATGTCAGTTCAAAGACAATGTCACACCTAGTCGAGAAGGCACGCCATCTGCCAACGTGGCGTACGGTATAGGAATTAGGCCATGTATTCTTATGCCTGGTCTATTTTTAAGCACGCCAGTTCATTGGCTTGCTGGTACCGATTCGGTCAATGATAGAATAAACGGTTTATCATTATTAATCACTGTTTCATCTTAGTTACGACCATAGTGTTACTTGTTGGCAGTTATTTAGGATATTAACAGAAATCGTTATTCAGTTTTATATTGTATTAGTTTGAATTTCTTTTCAAGATTTTTTTAAATATTCACCTTTGTGTCTCCTGATGAATTTTAGAATACGATTATATTTTGGTCCGCAAACATCGTTCTTATAAAATGTGTATAACTCGTACGTAATAGTGATTTCCTATCTTATTTACTTATATTGTTCATTCTTTTATTTTCCCTTGGTTGCATTCTATATTCGGTCATCAGTTCAATTACATATTAATTGAAGTTTCTAATCCACCGCAATAACCTTAAAAATAGTCATATCAATCATCATAGGAATAAATAAATTGCTGAATAGAAAAACGACACTTTAATTCATTCACTTTCAAGGTCACCTTAATTCATTCAGCCCTTGAAAATCTCTAAAAATTATACTAACATTTTCAAATAAAAAAATTGCTTTAAATATAAAACATTACGTAATAATTTCAAAATTATTTTCTCTTGTAGCGGTACCGAAAGTCCAACGCACCCATGTCCCCGAAGCGCCTCGCAGAAGGGAGCCGCTGCCGTACACCTTCTGGCAGGAGTCGAGCGAGACGGCGCCGGTGTTCACGTTCCAGCTGCGGCCTCGCGTCATGCAGGCGCGCGACACCTGCAAGCTGCTCTGCTGTCTCAGCGGCAAGCCCACGCCCACGGTTAAATGGTGGGTAGACCTCGTACAGCTGAGCACATATTGTATATTCACGCTGTTACGGTGTAGAATTCTCATTAGGTACCTGTAAATCAATTCTACGTGGACATATAAAGGCGATACAATAATCAAGTAGATGGTCCCTTGAAATAAGTGAAGAAATTGATATGTCAGCAAGTTGATATATTCGGTATACCAAAGACCTATACACATGGAGATAATTAGACAATAACTGCATAAAGGATTAACAGTGCAATCATGACCTTCAAAAATGAAGACACGATGAAGGAGATGAGAGATATCAAACACGACATGGATTGACGAGCCTTCGAAAAACTACCATATTTATAACGCCTTATAAAGGCCGTGTTGACGATTCTTGATTGAATTAGATTATCCTGTATCATCCAATTTGTGACGGATTAAACGCTGGGATAATCCAGTATTAATATTGCTTACGTAGATCTGAACTATCAGATAGTTAGTTAATAAAGGTCCCTGCGATACAAAAATAATTTTCTCTATTGTTTTATTGCGCATTAGCTACATTCGTTCAATCTTTATCAATTTCAGTACTCATTTGAATGTTAACATAATCAATTGGATTTGACTGTAGTTTTAAAACGTTCATAATTTAATGTTCTTAACCCGTAAAGTAACATTTGGATTTGTATGAGATTTGTATGATAAAAATCACTTTACCATGATTATGAAGTGGATAGCATGTCGATGAAGAAGCAATTTCTGTAAAGGAAAGATTATTAGTTTTGCGAGATGTCGAACTTTCGCATATCAATAAAACCTATCGTAAGGTGTCTCGTTCAGACCTTCATATTACATAGACACTTTGACAACCGTTCTGGTTCTGATCTCCAATCGTCCTCCCAACAGGTACAAGGACAAGAAGGAGCTGTCGAAGTACGATTACGCGATGACGCACTCGGACGGCGTGGTCACGATGGAGATCATCGACTGCCGGCCCGAAGACAGCGGCAAGTACACCTGCGTGGCCACCAACGTCCACGGCAAGGATGAGACCTCTTGCGTTGTTATTGTTGAAGGTGAGTTACATGTCATGTTTCTTTAGTCTCGTTATGTAGCAAATGCGTAGTTGGAATTGCAATGTCTTATGCTGCATTGAATATCGTTGCATATACGAGTACATACGCCGAGTGCAATTCTAAGTTAAATTTAAGCACAGAGAATTTTTGCTTAAAATGGCAACATCTTTGTAACTCAATATAGTACGTACGTAGCTATGGAGTATAGCGCTATTTCCGTAATTCGTAATCGAAATGTTATTATGGGATTTCAAACCTAAAAGGTATCAGTTCATACAAATACACTATTATTAAGATTAAAATAAATTACAGAATCGATTTGAAATAATGCGTTCTGTTTATGTACTCCCAGGCGAGGTAGTGAGCCCTGAACAGGCCGCCCTGGCACACAACTTCCTGCACTCAGGCGAGCGCCGGTACATCGAGAAACCGATCAAACCCGCGCCGCCTCCGATCATCACTAAGACCAAGGTGAGACTGAGAATACTTAAAACAGTGACCATTTTTTTTACTTAGCTATAGGCTCGCCTTTGACTGCTATCTCACCGGTTGGAAAGCGGGATGCAGCCTAGGATGTAGCACACTTGCCTAGAAAGTGCCTATTTAGGTACTCTTGTCTTGAATAACTTCAGGTTGTATAAATCGGGAAACATAGATACCGGCAGGGAATTCCACTCTTAAAACATAATATATCATTTTTGTTATTATCAGGAAGTGAAATAACATTAGGTACAACTATTATCCGCGAAATTGTCGCCTCTAAGTGTATCCTCCGCATATCACGTTTAGACTTAGACGTATTTAGACTCAATATACACTTTATAAGATAAAGACGTTAAACCTGAGACGAATATTGCAGTATTTTCGTGTAGAAACTTACCACAATTACAAATAGAACGCAGCAAATATTTACAGAGCTGAGCACATAGTTGAACAAGTTAACCAAAGAGAATGCTTCTTCCAAGTCGTTGCAGTAGCTGAAACAAGCGGGGAGCAATCATGCGAAGAACAGCTTTATTATTATTTACAAGTATAAAAAATAGTGTTAAAGACAAAAAAAAATATGCATTTAAAAAATCCTCCTGACAGACAACTAGACGAGCCACCTGATACGAAGGACATACGAACGACATTTGCTTTATCCTTTTTAGGGTTCCGTACCAAAAAAAACATATTTATGCATTTAAAAATCCTCCTGACAAACAACGAGCCATCTGATGGTATGCGGTCACGCTCCTGGATGGACACCTTGACGGCCATCTTCAATACCAGAGGAGTTGCCAACGCATTACTGATACTGAAGAAGAGATTTACACGTCTTTATTGCAATACTACGCTAAGAAGTTACGCGTTGAAACTTCACTGACGCAACTCCTCGAAGAATTTTCTAGCAACTTGGCTGATTAGAGTAATAGCAAAGAAACATTTATGTAAACGGCGTACCTTATAAGCCGTTGGTGTAGTTTTATATTCTTCACAATATCTAGATATTGGTTATCATCACTTTTATGAGTGGAGGCGAACGATTCTAACCGTCGTTGCAGGATCCGAAGTAGTAAGCCTATGTGACTGGCCATGCCCGAAAATAGTAAATCTGTGCTCACCATAATCCACACGCATGTCTGACCTAAAAGTGAAAAATGAGGATGTAAAGTAAAACTATGGATATTAATTCTTTAAACCGAATTAAAGTTTACATTGAAAAATATACTGTTATATCCCATACTATGTAGTTACTTGCTGTAGCAATGTTGGATTTGTTCATCTTTAAAGCGTCCTATATTTTCACAGGTTTATAAGTTTCGTAATTTTACTGTTATACATTTCATCTACATATCCAAACCATCTAATCTTGTTATTCTCAATCCTGGTTACGTAAACGTCACGTAACACTATGCTTGTAATCCCCGAAGAAGTAAGCAGAGGAGTTTTCGTACACTCCCACATTTCACCAGTTACGTTAACGTGCTGACTACTAAAAATTTCTATTAGAACAGCTAAATTAGTAAAATCCAATAGTACCCTACCCAGGATTTGACCGCAGGACCTCTCGATCGGTAGTCGCGCTTGTAACCAAAACGACCAACGAGGCAGTCACAATCTTGGTTACAATATATTTATTCACACCCAAATCGTTCTTTGATCATAAATTTCCTAATTTTATCGCTATACTTACACTACACACTTCTTTATGCTCTTATTTCTACCGCGTAAAGTTTACTTCAGTTTTGTTTTAGCCATTATCGACATTCACTACCATATATGGAACCGTACCGATGGAGCCAACTCTCCACTAGACATGCCGTCAGGAATGCTTCTTTGGACACGTTCCGGCTGTAGACAGGGTTAGTATCCCTTTATTATTAACGTGATCTGTTTATTCGCTTAATGCGAACTACATTTCAATACTATGTTTGTAATTAACGAGCCGTGTGAAGAGATTCGCCAGGTATACAAAATCGCTTACTTGTACCGTACTCATGCACACATATCGCTTCTTTGCTTCAATAACGTGATAAGTCCAAACCGTCTTTCGGTTATGAAGTTCTATCACGTTATTGAAGAAAAGAAGCGATATATTTTTTTCCTCAATTTTAATCTCACACCGACGATACTGAGTAGGTTCATAAATCTATAACAATTTTTACAGTACTGCGGCACGTTGTTTTTACAACGGCACGACAAAGGCTTCCGATTAGTCGCCCGGTACATGATTCCTCCAATATAAATTAATAAGACAACCTCAACTGACTACCGTCTATGTAACATCACGCCTGTAATCCCCGAAGAGGTAGGCAGAGGAGTGTATAGTACACTCCCACGATTCACCAGTT
>DVOY01000632.1:0-10812 GCA_018237585.1 Apyrrothrix maculosa | reverse complement strand
AATTCTTTATTCCCATATAATTACTAACTACATTGTGTTGTATTTTGGCTTCCACACTAGGCTAAAAGCCTGTCTCGTGGAAGTCAAATGAATTTTACACAAGGAATCATTACAATCGACGACAGGGAACAGATTTAAAATTATGCTAGAATATATTTAAAATGATACAATATGAACTGATTGTAAACTTTAAAATGAGATAATTGCAACTAAAAAACTAAGGTGCGTGAAGGCATATAATTGAGTGTGTGAGTATGTATGGTATACGTGTGTGTATGCGTGTGTGTGTGTGTGTGTGTGTGTGTGTGCGTACGCGTGTGTGTATGCGAGAGTGCGTGCATGTTTGTGTATGTGTGTGTGGGAACGTACGTGTCATGTCATTAAATGAGTCCAATAAATGTGGAGGAAACTTATTAATGTTATTATTCGCCCCGTTTTTTTTTATATTTATCGTAGCATTTAATGGTTGTATAAAGTTATATATAAGTTGGTTTTACACATGGTATAATTAGCATGAAAGTTAATTGAATGCTTTACATTTCAATAATACAATGTTACAATAAAGTGACAATGATTTCTAAAATAATGCGGATTTGACTGTCTTGAATTATTCAAAAATCGAAACTCGATCAATTAAAACGATAATTCTAGCAACTTTTTATTTTTAACATTTTAATTTTAGTAGACGTACATACATGTATGTATTTCTCATACTTATGCTGAAATCCTAATATGCTTTATATAAAATCAAATTGTCCCATTTTTCTCTTACATCTTATAGTCCAAGAAGCTTAGTTCTTTGACTGTAATCTCTCTGCGTTTCTTAATCGTACATTCTTGGAGTGGTCGTGGTTAGTGTGATGGTCCATTAGTTGCCTCGCTGAACCATCGTTCGCTTCGAGGGCTGCTGCACTAAACGATAATCATTACATTAATAAAATCAGTTGTTCGCTCAGACTTTCGAGTAGATGAAATTTTGTTTTATATTGAAAGCGAAAGAAAAGAAAAATTTTATATTTTATATTTTTGTTTTATATTATACTACTTTGGAAGTTCTCATTGAAAAAAAATCCCAATAAATAATGATCTCTTTCTCTGTATTCAAGAGTGTATTACCAAATAATCAATTGTCATATACTAATTACGCAATATTTCTACGGGCAACTATTTACTGACTTACTTTACATATACTTACTTATCATTGCAATGTGTTTTACGGTAATGCATAAAGAAAGAGCATAATTTGAACTATAGTTCATATAATTGCGATTTATTTAACCATTAAAATGCTTAACCTATAATATATTGAAATGCAATTTTTTAAAGCAAAGAAAACATGTTTTATTAAAAGTTTAGGTAATAGTAACACCTTATTTAATAATAAAGACTAATTAACTAACTAATTAAGATGTTAAATTAATTCATACCACCAACGATAGCCCGCTATAAATTATTTCGTCCATACTCTTTTCATCTTTATCGAGAGAATAAATCGAATATTCTCTCACAATTCCTAAGAGCTGTAATGTAAAAGTATACATTTAATGTAGTCTGTAGGATTATTTTTTTTCTAACGTATTTGTCTTAAACGTTATTATGCAGCTGCCGTAACAAACGCAACGCGTATAGTATAAGCGCATAGCAAAAATAATTTAAAATATCGTGCCTATGGTCGGATTTACACGACAATTGAACAGACAGAGGCCAGAGTTTCGTCTTTCGTAGCTAAATTACTCAATATCAATCAAAGAATAGATATTTTTACCTAAATGTCTGTCGACTCCTCGTTATTGGGCTAGGCATTGAAATGAGCGATAGTAAACACGACAAGATGTGGTGTCTAGAGGCAGACAAATATATGTATGCGCGGTTGCTTCGGCTCGGCTTTGCATGTGGGCGGCGGGAGAGCGCGCCTCAGCCCGTTCTATTTCTAAATTGAGACAGTCATCTGCTGCCGCTTTCCGAGCAACACCTCTTTGCTAATTATAAATAGATTATTTGAAAATCAACTAAACAGAAAAAACACCGGTGCCGTGCTAATAGCTGTACAATACGGAGTTATTTTCATTTTTCAACTCTCAATCACCGTTGTGACCTCTAAAATAATTGGAAACGAAATGGAAAAGTGAACATTGACAGTGAAAATTTTAATGTATTTCGCGTAAAAATAAAGTGCATTTATATTAGGAAACTCTAACCATGATGTGGTATCAAGGGGGCGATGAAGAGGAGGAAGAAGACCTTATGTGTTCGCCGGCGATCCTCGCCAGACGCGCTTCTGAGAGTTGGATAAATGTACCTCCTGTGGAGGTATTTTCCGAAACTGCTAAAAATTGAAATAACAAACGTCAAATGGGTCGATGGATTCAGAATTACAAAGAAAGACCTCCATGACTAAATAATCTATTCGAAATATCTTTTTACCCTTTTACCACCTTAGGCTTGAACTTTATTACTTTAACGGGTCTCAAATAGCGCCTCTTTGATGCCGTCCTGGTTATATGTCTACTGAGTCAAAAATACAGTTAATTGCTAAAGAAAACACATTATTCAGATATTTCAATGTTTTACACAATGCCGATGTGCAAATCGTTTAAGCGTATCTACTTGATTTGTCTCGATTGTAAATTTAAATCTCTTATATATTACGGATAATGCATTAATATTTTACTGTGGTATTAAAACTTCTATAGTTATGTAAACAAATAAAAAAGACAAAACAGAGAATTTTAAGCAAAATAATCGTAACTTAAAATTAAGCAAAAGCTTGCCCACCTATTAAACGAAGGTTTTATAAAAGCCTTCTACTTCTTTGTCACAAACTTGTTGTAATACATGTATGTAGGTACGTACATAAACCGCAAATTTCGATTTTATTAGTTCATCATACCTCCTCGAGGACGTTAATTCATTACCCGTTTTGTTTCTTTTAGTCATAATTCAAACAATATAAGATCCTATTACTACTTGTCTATACTATCTGTAGTCAGCCCTGCTGACTGTCAAAGCTTCACCGGATCATAACAAAACACACCACACAAAACACAAACAGTTCACATTTATTGCTAAAATACGAATCAAGTGTACAGTGGTACCCAGCAGACCATCCTAATCCACATAGTGAACTTTCCTGTCCCTATTTTTGTTTAACAACCTTGAATGAACTGACCCGATGGAGATTTCTTACGTAAAGGTCTCAAGATGTTAAATAGTCACAACTGCGTATCTATTATACTGCCATATCGAATTGCAGCCCTAAGCAAAGACGCCATCTTTGCTGTCTCCACTCACTACTAATGGTAGGACCACTATCCACTCTCACCGAGCCGCACCATTTCTGTTCCTAACCACGTGAAGATTGTGATACATCTGCTACCTAAACAACAACACGTCCTCAGATGGTGAGCACGCCACAAGCGTTGCAACGCAAGAAGTCGTTGCCCGACGTGGCGGCGATGCCGCGGATGGCGGACGGAGGCGGCATGTCGCGCGAGGAGGTATCCGCGCTGGGCTCCGCGCGCCGCGAGGAGGTGCGCCGCATGCACGAGGAATCCGAAAAGCTGCGGGCCAACCCCCTTCTATACCTTGTCAGTCCGCAAGTCAAGGTAACGTGTGAACTGTCTCCCTCCCGTTCACCTTAGCGGATACCACTGTCACACATTTATCGCGAAAAAACAACGTCAAACGATTTATATCTGCGCCGTAATAACACAAGCTATTTCACTTTGAACACAGCGATGAATATACTGAGAGACGAGTAACGTAATATTGTTTCGCAGGACTGGTTCGCGCGGCAGCAGCTGGTAATTCTGGTGCTGTTCATCAACATCTCATTGGGCATCATGTTCTTCAAGCTGCTAACGTAGCGGCGGCGAGCGGCGCCGCGGCGCCTCGCACCCAAACTTTTGTACATACTTCTACCGAACCAGTCAAATCCAATATGATGTTAGACGTGTAAAATATAAAACTATATCTCTTTGCCTCCACCTTCTTTTTATACGAGCAAATTTTTCTCTGAACAAACAAACACACGGAATCGTATTTATTCGTCGTAAGGACTTCGGTTTGCTAGTGTACTTTTAAAAGTTGTGTAAGTGTGCAAAATAAAGAAAACTAAGTGCAAACTTCCCCCGCCCTCGTCGAGTTTGTAATAACAAAAATCTTATGGTGTGAGAGTGGGATTTTTTGTGTCCACTAGTCGAAATCTATGAGTGTAAGAAGCACGAAAATGTCAATGATCTACATATTGTGGGTTTCGTTCTGGTAGCATTATTTAACGCCCTAATGTCACAAATAATTTTTTTTTTAAACATGCGACCACAAAAGTGATAATTATAAACTCTAATCGAAGAAGGCTAAATAGGCATAAATTATTGTGACGTCCGCCACGGACTCGATATTGAGCTAAAATAAATATTATATATTTGTAGATATTGTTATCTAGCTGCCCAATATGAAACAATGAATTAAAATTTTATAAAACTTAGCCACATGAAAAACATAATTACTTTAACTTTAAAATTATTATTCTTAATTGAAAATGTCAATCGTTACCATAATTTATTAATTTATGCTAAATATATTTTATGGTATGATATTTTATGAAACGAACAATGTACATTTAGGAATTTTTATAAAAAAAACTTTTTCTATTCTTAAAAGGGCACAACGCGTATACTTGCCACGCGCCCGGCTTTTATTCTAAAGGAACACTAGAACGATAAGTAGTTCAATACGTAACAATTAGTTATAAAATCAATTATTATTGTTCCCATCACGAAACATTGCCTGTTACATATTTAATATAAGATTTGCTTTAAATACGAACGATGGAAAGCATTGAAAATTATTTTCCCACTGTTAAAAAGTCTCGAAACAAGATATTACGATTGTATTTAAAAAGGAAACGTCGTACTAAAACGTAACAATTGGTGCACAAAATTATATACAATTTAGTAATGTTATTATGTAACTATAATGTCAATTTTCTCGTAATAAAAGGTTATCTATATATATATATATATAAATCATAAAATGTTGAAAATCCTATTAATTTATTAATATAGCCACGGAAAAGTGCGTATGAGACTGTTGTTATACAAAGTACAACGAAAGTTGTAGAAAACGCGCAAGAAGTTTAAGTGTTGTATTAAAGTTCGTAAGACAATTTTCGCAGTTTCATTGTGTAAAAATAAGTTTTATCAGTAAGAGTTTTAATTACTTGTATCGATTTTATCTACGTTTCACAAATAAAATATTTTAACAAAACTAGATCTGGATTCATTTATTTTTTTACCCAATAGGTACGCATGTAACATCTAATCGTAACATCACGCCTGTAATCCTCGAAGAGGTAGGCAGAGGAGTGTAGTACACTCACATATTTCACCAGTTACGTTTACGTCCCAATATGGAACAGATGGTGAGTCTATTGCCATATCCATAATTCCATACTCCGGGCCACTTTTAGAAATTTAAATTTTTAGAAATATCCAATAGTACTCGACCCGCGATTTGAACCCAGTACCTCTCGATCGGCAGTCGCGCTTGCAATATAGAGTATAAAAATAAAGAGTGTAAAATTATGCTAATTCGTATACATTTACCCCAATTATTAGGCGAGCACTAGTTTTAAATAGACACGCGTATTTTAAGTTTCGACAACTATACACGGCACTTAGTTCGTTGTTTCTTACTCAACATACATACATATCCTCCTGCCAGGTCCCTTACGGGGTAGGCAGTGAGCATGGAGCGCCAAATATCTCTACCCTTACAGATCTGCCGTGCCGTATATGTTTCTTTCTCTAAATAAAAAAAATTGCAAATAGCGCTGTAAGATTGATTACAACATAATTATAGCCAAAATTCTATAATGAACATGAATCAAAACATTGTGAAGATAATTTTACCCGGGAATCAGTATTGGTGAAACTTGTCGTGCTATATTTCGTATGACCTATGTATCTACACGATACGCACAATTTGATCAATTAGATTAAAAATATACGGCTTCTTTCAATACCAAGGTAGCTCAATGATCGGTGGACTTGAATGGCCGTCGCGAGTAAAGTAGCAAGTGAATTACTGTGATTAATAAATACTGTACATAAATATGGCAAGCAATATTAAGAATTCCAATAGTAACAGTGCTCCCAAAATATCGGTAGATTTGATCTATTATACGAGAGTTTTATTATAATTTTAAAGTGTAATAGAATATAATATTCATTTTTCAAAACATATTACGTTTATGTCAACAAACCGTTTACTTTATATGTGGAATCGGAGGATTCTTATTTTAAAATAAAATCATAACAACTAAATTTTAGTTGATTTGCGAAATATTAGTCTCAACGAATCAATATGTGATTTAATAACTAAAAAAAATAAGTTTAAATAATTTTATTAACAAAATTTAAGGTGAAAGAATCGAACGATGACGCGATTGATTTGGACGACGTGCTGCCGAAAATCGGTGAATTTGGCATTTATCAGAAATTTCTATTGTGGTTGGTGTGCTTGCCGGCGTGCCTGCCCTGCGGTTTCTGCGCCTTCAACCAACTGTTCATGACAGACACGCCGGATCATTGGTGCAGAGTACCAGAATTGTTTAATATGACGCAAGAACAGCGCAAAATTCTCTCAATACCACGTAAGGTAAAGAGAGAAGTATAAACGAATGTTAAATATCAAACTTTCAATAAATAATCATCATTAATTATTTTAGGCAGACGACAATACAACTTTTGAAAATTGTGTTCGATATTCTGTGAATTGGTCTTCAATTTTAACTACAGATAAACATATAGAAGTTAACAAGTCCTGGCCAGTGGAGCCGTGCGTAGATGGCTATGAGTATGACTTATCTGAAGTTAAATCCTCGGTAGTTATCGATGTAAGTACTTAACTAATTTTTTCGGCTCTATATTTTCATCAATGAAATTAAATTTACTTTGAATACCTCGTTGGTCGTGTTGGTTGCAAGCGATTGCTGTGCGTTACGTTACTATTAAGGGTATGTTCGTTGGTTGTCGATCGAGAGGTCCTGGGTTCAAATCCAGGGTGGAGCACTAGTAAATTTTTCTAAATTAGAATTCTAGTAGTGGCACGGAGTCTGGATTTCTGCTCGGCGTATAGCAATAGACTCACCACCTATTCCAGAACGGGACGTAAACGTAACAGGGGAATCGTGGGAGTTTACTACAGTCCTCTGCCTACCTTTTTGTTACCTGCCATTATATTTACTCTTTATCGTGACCCACAACATTTATGTCCCGCTTTGTAAATTAATTTCAATAAAATACGGACATACTGATTCGTTACCCTCAAATGTTAAAGTGATATATTTTCATATGCACATTTTCATTAAACCTATTTAGATTGTAAGTATAGCCAGTCCCCATTGGCGGTATGGAATACTTACATAGATGCCGAAGAGACCCGTTAACAGCGGGACATAAATAGGGTTGAAACCAATAGTTACAAATGTTAACTCCATTTCTTTCAGTTTGATTTAGTCTGTGAATTCGACATGTACCCAACACTGGGCCTGGTGGCTTTGAACGTTGGTGGACCTGTTGGAGTGTATTCTTTTGGACTTTTAAACGATCGAATCGGGCGCAAAAAGTCATTCTTTACCTGCCTTTCGACTCTGCTCCTTGGAAGTTTGATGACAGCTTACGCCCACGAATATTGGTTCTGGGTGCTTGCTAGAGTAATCGTTGGGTTGACGATACCTGCAGTCTATCAAATACCCTTCATTATATGTGAGTTGGGTAACGCAAATTATACATTTTCAACTTATATACATGAAATTAATTGTACAATGACATGTAAAATTAATTTCAGCTTTAGAACTGGCGGGACCGAATTACAGATCATTTGTCACGGTCATGACGTGTATATTTTATACCCTAGGGCTGATATTACTGTCGGGAGTGACGTATGTTTTGCGGGACTGGAGGTCGCTTGCTTTAGCTACGTCTGTTCCGTTTTTCTTTTACTATCTATATTGGTTCGTGCTACCTGAATCGCCGCGATGGTTGCTAATGAAAGAACGCTTGGAAGAAGCTAATAATATTCTAAAAACTATAGCCAGGATCAACGGAAAAGAATTACCGGAGGAGTATACAACTAAACTTCAGAGACAAGTGATGGAACAAAAAGAGCACGGTGTTAAAGAGACGAAATCGGTCAGCGTGTTTGCATTGTGCCGAACTCCGAACTTGAGGCTGAAAACCTGCCTGATAACATTAAACTGGTGCGCGTCTGAAATGGTTTACGTGGGCCTCAGTTATTATGGACCGGCTATTGGCAGCAACCAGTACATGAGCTTCTTTTTATCATCAGCTGTGGAGATTCCAAGTTATATAGTATGCTGGATACTCATGGATCGAGTTGGTCGACGATGGCCACTCTGCTTATCAATGGTTATAAGTGGGATATTTTGTATAGTCACCGTACTTCTGCCGAGCGGTAAGGAAATGCTTGACTTATCATGAAATGACTAATATGTAATTAAACTTACTTAAAAACCTACTAACCTTTCAGACGCTCAAACGGAAACACTTATTTTGTATCTAATATCAAAATGCTTTATTTCTGCCTCATTTTTAATCATATACCCATACGCTGGAGAGTTGTATCCAACTGAATTAAGAGGAGTCGGTATTGGAACTTCAGCATACATCGGAGGCCTTGGCCTAATAATCATACCGTTCATTAATTATTTGGTAAGTTTTTTTTTACTATTAGCCGTTTAGTCAATACGCGATAAATTTGCATTCAGTTTTACTCACATCTTTTCGGAATAATCCGATTCGTTTTGGCCTTATAAATGTAATAAATTGATTGATAAAAGAAATACTACTTGAGATTTTACGCGCAAATGTATAAAAATGTGCGGTGAGCCCACGCGGCATAAAAGTGAAATTCTTGCTGATTTAATACAGATGGAGAGATTTCTATTACTTTATTTTTATCAAATATATTATTGTTACCATACTGTAAAGATTTAATGAATGTAAGCAGACAAATTTACATCTGACCTCTGGAATCACCATGGTTTTATTTTTGCTTGGATCAATAGCTGTGCAAATTTTGAAATATGCGGTGCGAGATGGCTGACAATTATTTAATGCTTGCTCAGTAAGACATGGGTCGGCATGTTTTACTGAGCAGGTATTAGCAAAAGTTTGTCTCTCTACCTTTTAAGTTTTATTTGTATTTGACGCAATTTAACTAGTAGGTACATATTGTTGAAAACAAAACTATCGTCAAATGTGTAATCATAGTACAAAACGTACATACGAATATACGTCATCACATAACAGGAAATAAAACGAATCAAACGCGTATGTCACGCATTCCGCACGGCGCTTACGACCTACTTCGCGCCACCTCTTGATCATTTTCGTAACACTTTTAAAATGTCACCCCTTAAGCAAAGAAGTTCCACTTTCAAAAATGATCAAGAGGAATGCCTAATCTTGTGTTCGTTATAGGGTTCCAGTAACTTGGTGCTGCCGTTGGTGGTGATGGGCGCAGTGTCCGTGGTGGGCGGGCTCACCGCGCTGCGCTTGCCGGAGACGCTGCACTGCTCGCTGCCGCAGACGGCGGAGGAGGGCGAGGAGTTCGGCAAGGACTGGACTTACCAAGATTGCTGTGCATGTGCGGGCGCCGGGTATATATATAGAACCAAATCAGCTTATAAATTATACCACGTTATAACTATTCTAACACTTACATTAGTGCTGCTGTCGTTCTAAAGATGGCCGAATTTTTTTCAATCTTTATTTTTCATTACTTCTTAAAACCTTAATAATTGAAATAATACATAAACTCAAAAATAAAACTTTATTCGAAATGCCCATGTTAGGCATGGTTCTGACTAAATCTGAATCTGTAGTAAAACTGATTGGCTTACTGAGACTGAATCAGTAGTAACACTAATTCAGTCTTACTAAGACAGAATCTCAATTAGTAGTAAATGACCTTGCCCATAAAATGTTTCTGTACCTATCACAATTTAAATTGATGGAAAACAGATCTTTAAAACATGTCAGAAGAAAAGGCCAGTTGGGTTGTTTTCTTGGAATTATGAATATATCGTTTTTCCCAACAGAAAACAAGACGCAGATACTTACGAAGACCTCGATCAGTTGGAACTGACACAGGCGCCATCTGTCGATGACGTGTTACAAGATCTGCCGTACCCCCGGCGCAGCTCCATGAGGAAACTAGTGCGACAAGCTAGTACCCTGGAGACGCAGCGGGATATCGACGGGAACTTGAAAATGACCTATTGGTTTTAACTTAGTAACTGTATTAAAAACTATTTAAATATAGCCTTAAGATATATACTAGTTATTACGAATAAAAACATTATTTATATTAAATGGCACACATGTCTCATAGCATATTAAGTACATTTAATTCACAGTTAGTGGACAATTCCGTTGAGTTTTTACTTGCACGTGAAATACTTTAAAATAACCAGTCATTAAATGTTACCACACAGTTCTTTGGTTACTTTTACCTACGTATTTCTGTAACGTAATTAACATCACGCCTGTAATCCCCGAAGAGGTAGGCAGAGGAGTGTAGTAAACTCCCACGTTTTACCAGATACGTTTACGTCCCAATGTGGAATAGATGGTGAGTCTATTGCCAAACACCGGGCACTAATCCAGACTCCGAGCCACTATTAGAAATTCTAAGATCGAAAAATCCAATGGTATCAGTTATACGAACCCAGGACCTCTCGATCGGCAGTCGCGTTTGCATGCAACACGACAAACGAGGAGTTAT
>DVOY01000631.1:0-10822 GCA_018237585.1 Apyrrothrix maculosa | reverse complement strand
ATTGTGCTCACCTTCGTTTGAATCAACCGTTTTGTTTGACTTTATTGTTTTGAAGGTAAGGTAAATTTCGCTTTATTCGGTCTTCTGTTTTGAGTTTACTTCAGTGAATTAAAATTGCAAATAATGAATTTATTGTGTAATAAAATAGCCCAGTGGTACATGTTACGTATTCAGTTTAAGTTGAAACGCATTACCACAAATTTTGTGAAATTCTAATAAATTCAAATTTCTAATACACTGCACAAGAAAACTAATGAAACAGTACATTTGTCGAAACTTGAAATAGTTACATTTGCTTTACGGACATGTGTTTAAATTCGGTCGTTCCCGGACAATATTCCTGGAATTTCCCTAAAGGTAGACAATCCATACTTTTCAAACAGTTATTACACAAAACGTTATCTCGGACTAATGTTTGCTTACCAGGGTACACATGTCCAAATCGGATTTACAACAAGACGAAAGAGTCCGGAGCGTTAGCAAAACTGACACAAAAAAAATGGATTCGTGATCTTTGTACAATATGGAACACTAACACGTCAAAAGAAACCAAAAAAGAACGGGCGAATAATATTAATATGTAGGCGTTAGTAGTAAAATAGAACAAGAATGGTGTGCTTATTAAATGCGCTTAATGAAGAGTAACTTATGAGAAATTTTAAACTGAGTTTGTGAATTCATCGCGGGAAGTGTACATATTAAACTCGAGGCTAGTATGATTTAAATTAACTTGGCAAATCTCAGTGGTTGTGGTTTCAGAATCTGTCCGTACTTGGAAATTTAATTAGGTTGTGGTTAGTATTTCATGTAGTTATATGTCAATATATTGAAACGGGGTTTATAAATGATATTTTTTACGTAACATCACGCCTGTAATCTGGAAGAGGTAGGCAGAGGTGTGTAATACACTCTCACGTTTCACCAATTACGTTTACGTCCCATTGTGGAATAGGTGGTGAGTCTATTGCCATAACTGAGTTTTTCAAATTACCAAAAATTTCATTACAAGATTGGAAATTGGAAAATGAGAAACGTAATGTAATATTACAAGAAACTTATAAATTTTAATTAGATGTATCGTCTCTCTGATACACACGTAACATTTTCTTTTCTGATGTAATTGATAAATTACTAAGGGAAATATTTTAAATTGTTATTAGTCTAACGGTACTGGCTTATCGATATCGAAATTCGTGTTCGATACATGAATTACAGCCATCATAACACGGAGCGGACGTTTAAACTGTCGATATGAAGCGATAGCGCTTTGTCGCCGTCGCCGACAAATCAGAGTCATAAAACAAACGTAATTTCGCCAACGATAGGTGCTGTCGAGCGATAAGATATGTCAGCCCGAAATCTGTAGCCGTGGGATTTGGTAACCCACCGTTATTGGAATTTCCTACTACGTGCGCTGAGGGCCACGAACGAGTAGGTGTTTATGAGATTTCATTATAGCGTTCGATACTTCCCACAAAATCGGCAGTTTATGCGCGCGATAATATTTACGTATGATAAAGCCTTTTAACTACCTTTATCGTTGACAGAAAACTTGTTTTCATTGTTTTTATTCATAACGTAAAAACGTAACATCACGCCTGTAATCCCCGAAGCGATAGGCAGAGGAGTGTACTACACTCCCTCCTTTTACCAGTTGCGTTTACGTCCCAATATTGATTGAATAGGTGTTGAGTCTATTGCTATACACCGGGCACATGAGAGGGTTAAGGCCATAGTCTACCGCGCTGGCCAAGTACGGGTTGGCAGACTTCACACTCCTTAGAAAACATTTTTTTTTGTAAAGAGGTGCGCACCATGGATTTGAACCCGGTCTCCTGGAGTGAGAGGCTGAATTTCATACCACTAGGCTATCACTGCTTTTATTCATAATATCAAAGAATTTAATTGTATAATACTCGTATGTAGGAATGTATACATATCATAAGAGAAGTTTGAACTTAACTAGTAACTTAACTAGTAAAATAATGGTAAATACTACGATTTTAATCCGGTGAATATTTTATTTTATTACATAGATACTGTTAATGGAATCAGCTATTTTATTTAGATAATGAATGTTCTTGATAATGGAAATTGCGTAGCATGGAAAATATGTGCGAAATATTTACTTGTATTGCAATTCACGTACAATGATAATTTTATGTTATCAAAGTATAGTTTCGATCGTATTAGTTATATCTTACACATTAGTTATTTATTATACAAATATTTTTGATGTATAAGTTATTTATATAATATGAAATTATATACAATATGAAAAGATATTCTGCTATTATAGATATAATTGAATATTGATTAATATTCAAGCTGTGATATAATTAGGCACTTTACATAGACTTACCTTTAACTGGGTAAGATCCGAGGCTGTGCGTTGGTGGGGGAGAAGCCAATCTTGGCTCCGGACGTGCACTGGACGCACCCCAAAGTGACTGACATAAGCCACTTCGAAGCGCTTCGCTGGCTGTGAGTCCTGAAATAAAAAAGAACGAAATAGGTCCAGAAAATAATCCATTCACTTACAAGTTTTTTGAAATAAAGGAAATAAAATATATTTCAAAAATGTAACATTCTTTGAAGCGTTAGAACCTGAAATGATATTCAACAGTACAAGAAGACTAGGGCTTATTTCAAAAGGTGCCTACTTCAATAAATTAGGCTGTTAATACAAAAAATATCTTCCTGCTATGATATTTACGAAACCATCGTAAATATTTAAAGTTTTAACGACAAAATTTTGTTAATTATCGGACTGTCGCTCTATTTATTTCATGATACAGAGAGGAACGAAACATAGGTGATAATCAGATTTGTACAGTACATTAACAAGTCAAGTACATACATTGGGAAGTATGTTGGGAAAATGGCCATGTTTAAAATAATGTATTGGTTAAAAATAAATTTGCATGAAATTTGGGGTGGCTTATGGATTGTATTAATTATTCATTTTGTAGACAACGTAGGGATGAGTGAATAATCTGTTATACACGTTCTTCCGTTTCACCAGTTAGCTTAACGTCCCATTATGGAATAGGTCGTGAATCTATCGCGATACACCAGGTACAAAAAAAAATTCCGAGCCACTACTAGAAATTCTAATTTTTAGAAAAATCCAATAGTACTCAACCCGGGGTCTTAACCCAGGACATCTCGATTGGCAGTCGTGCTTTCAACCACCAACACTAACGAGGCAGTCATTGTGACCCTTGAAAAGCTAACCGACAGGTGTTTGAGTATGGCTGATTCCAAAACGGGACACGTTGAATTCAAAGTGCGAAAATTAACAACTGGTTTCTTTTCAGTTTCGAATTGATTATGTATTGATATAAGTATATTATGAATAAAAAGTACCTTATAAGATCATTATTCCCTTCTCTCATTAAATAATAGCAACATGAATGACGTTTTAAACTGTTTATTGTATGTCACTCCAAGAGGCCTGATCTTTAACTTCTTGGTCATAAAGAAATCTATGACACAAAATTGCTTTAATCATTCATTCGGCTCTGTCAAATAAATAAATCACAAATTTACATTTAATGGCTATTCATTGAATCGAAACTGATTAAATAGATACTAGTTATTGAGATCATAGTAAAGAATTTTAAAATACCTATTATTGAAGAAGGAACAAAATTAGGAAAGAGGACTGAAATATTGCAGTGATGATCAGATGATCAAATATTGACAACATCAAATGGCTTGCTCATTGTGAGTATTCTCGTTTCGTAAATCTTGTTTTACTTCCTTGAAAATACTAGATAAAGAGCTTATACCATATGTTCATAGGTATACTTGACTGTAGCAATACGTACTAAAAAGGAAGGATCATTCCTAAGTTTACATTTAATAATGCTGTTAATTGAATACGAAAAAATGAAATAAATGACCAAAACCAGGACAAGAAATGAAACAATTGGGTACAGGGCATAATCGTGTATGCTAGTAAAGTAGATTTTGACGAAAAATTTAATTTCGATAACATTAAATTATCAGAACACATTTAGGTAATCACTGCTGTGCGATACAAGATAACGTTGGTGTTATTACATTTATCAGAAATAATTGCATGTAATACCATGCTTATTTGATACGATGCTGTCTAACTAATTGAAGTTGGTCATTCGAAAATGCTGTTTTGATTAATCATTTCGTTGCAAAACGTTTCGTTGTAAATGGATTGAAATTGAATATTTGATTTCGTAATTCGTTTTCGGTTTTTGTTCGATACATTTCGCATTATCTACTGTTTTATTATCTGCAGTACGTTGTGTAATCATTGTACTTTTGTAATATTTGTATACCATATGGATGTTACTTTAATGGATGTTTCTCGTTTCGTGATGCCAATTAGATTACTTACCTAAAATTATATTTTAGAACTATTGTCTAAGGATATTTTGAAAACTTTGGTAATTGCTATACATTAATCAGTAGACATTTTAATTCAGACTAACAGTTTAGTTATCCGAAAGTTTTGTGTTTGAGAATAAACAAACAGGCATGGGTGCATGCAGATTTCTTGAAGTTAATAAGTGACTTCTAGCGGTTTGTATTTTAGTGCGATTGCGATTAATAATTAGACCCAAAGTTACTCGTAGTCTTTTGCTATTCTCAGAGAGTGTTGTTATTTAGAAGTAGAAATAATTATAGCGGTATGTTTAAATTAACAAGCACTTCTAAAATAATTCTATCACCCACATAATATATACTTACAATAAATATCTCGCAACCAAATACAATATTTATTATTATTTATTGCAACAAATGACGCTTTGATGTACGTCTTGTCTTTTCTTAGGTTACGTTTATGTTCCTCGGAACTATATTTGCGAGAAAATATGTTCATGTGAAAATGTACTTTGTCAATAAACTATCGATGTATTTAAAATTAACTAGTAATTGTATGCCATGCTTTATCAGTCAAAGGCCTACTAAAATCGTTTTAAACAATTGTCAACACCGCACAAGCATCTAATATATCCACATTACAGTTGTCACGCCGCTGTGGCGCCACCGAATCGCTCTCTTCCTTCGGACGGCACTGATTGTCCTTGGCTCTTATCATCCTTATCCTGTCTTCAATGACCACTTGTACTTCGGATGGGGTTCCGTGACCTTAACAATACACGATTCTAAATTTGAATTTTTGAAAAGTTCTCAAATGAAAATTATATGTAGAATAAGTAAATGTGAGATTATGTACTTCTATGTATATTCTTTTCATGTGTTAAGCTTATAAGTTGATTTTTAAGTAGTCGAAATGACTGCCTGCTAGAGCGCTAAAATTTAAGTAATTTGAAATAGTGCAAAAAAAGATCACCTAACTTTGGTCTTAGAAAGAAATAGTTAAAAAAAGATCACTTAACTTTGCTCTTACAATAATCAAACTATACGAAAAGAAAGTAGGTAGGCAATCTTAGCATATTTGAATGCCCATATAATTCTCAATATACGAGTATAAACAGAGACCGTATGTGGTCGTAGCGGAATATTTTTTTGTTGATCACAACACCATTCAGTAAATTGTTCGTCAACTTGAATTAATTAAAATTTCCATTGAATGTACCAGGTAAAATGAACATTACAGCACAAGTATTTATGCAACCTTAGTAATTAGGAAAAACAAAAAATGCTTAGTAGTAGACACGATTTTGAGGCGTTAGGAATATCAGTAATATACATTTACGAGTACCTAAATGCACAAAAGTAAATTTAGGTAGGAACTCGGATTTTTCAGTACTCACAGGTAGTTAATCGCACATACTTAAACGTAACATTACGCCTGTAATCCCCGAAGAGGTAGGTATAGGAGTGTAGTAAGCTCCTACGTTTCACCCGTTATTTTTGACGTCCCACCATGTAATAGACTATTTACATCCTGCAGCGTCGCTTGCATAGATCAGGAACCAGAAGTGAATTAAAAAGATAGATGTATGTCCATAGATACCTGTACATACACATATGGACACATAGTATGTGTGTAACTGTTATTCACAATAATAAGCTTACATAGTATTTTTTAAAACTATTAACATCAAAAATTACAAACTATTTTTCAACCGTCTTTCCTTATGTTACGCCTTAATTAATCAATTTTCAAAAACTAATGTTACAGTAAACTTTACTTCATAACCGTAAAACACTTCACTAATTTTTAAATTTTTGACTTTGAACATTGAACTTTGAACTTGCAACAAACTTTCATCCCCGATTTTAATCTGTTAAAGAAAGATTCTTCAAAAATCTTCTCTTAGTTCTCAGTTATGGCATAGAAATAATTTTTGAACTATATTTCTAGCTTTTAGACCCAGTTGATTCGGCTTTGTATTGAGTATTCAGTCATGAGCAGTAGTTAGAACGTCAGCTTCTTCTATTATATCATGGTTAGTTGAAATATTGATTATTGCTGACCATATTACACATTATATTAGTTTTCTTAGATATCTTACAAGAAGTACAAGAAAAATTTTAAATTAAGAGAAAAACAGCAAAAAATTTCCCACACAAGAAGCATATTAATAGAAAAGCCTTCACACATCGACCTTTTCAATTATTGTCCATGCAATTATGAGTCAACATGGATGAAAAAAAGTCCGTGACTCATGGCAATGGATAAAAGTTAGAACATTCGGTCGAATGGCGCCAACGCTTAAGAATCAATGACCGGCGTCCGGGCGCGGGCGCAGCGCTAATTTGTCGCTGACAACGCCAATTGTATCATCGCTTCCTGTGTTACGTTATGGTGTAAGGTAGGGACGGTGGGCGACGGAGAAAATAGAACCAGTTACATCGAAATTACAGATTTAATAGGTAACGTCCACTTTGTATTTCCACCGCCCGTATAGGATATAGAGTCAAAATAGACAAGTAACAACAGTTGAGATGAATATTTGCCATAAACCCTTTTTTCTCGTCAAATGATTAATGATGACTCTATGATATTGGTAGTAAAACAGTACAAAAGATGTTAGAGATTTATACTTTAGTATAATTATCGCCCAATTGAATAGCTTGTACCGTATCACGCGTGTCGCGTGCTGGCTCCTTTGAGTCCAAATTGAAATGGGGTCTTTAGGATCTTCGAACGGGTCCATATCCTGGCACATAAAGTACAATGTGGACTCTGTTATTTGTCCGAATGTTAAGTAATAATTCAAAAATTATAATGAAAAACAATACATACAATTTATTTATTAATAACAGATATAATAGTTTTATCGTGTGTGTAAAGTGAACCCTCAAATTTGTTCAGAGATAAAGAAATTAGAAAGATGTAACCACAGAAACGATTTTATTACAATAGACCGTTGTAACGGTGTTATTGTGAATGTAATGAGAACAATGAAATAATGAGATCCGGTGAAGACAGTCAGCGGTCAGATCAACGAGGCGCCGGCATGGGTGCCCCGTGCCCTTCGTCAATCATGAATGTCCGGGCTCTCGCGACGACTGAGATAGCAGGAACAAGTTTTGTACACGCCACTGCAAATTTATTTCAGTAATGAAAACATCAACAATTTGATAATATGTACATCGCTTTTCAATGTGTGTCTAGATTTAGATAAAACATTGACGTTAAATAATCATGTTTTTAGGTAGACAATATTACTCCGATTTCTTATTTGAATACGCTATGTGCTGGAAGTAATAGGATTACGTAGTTACGGATACATTCTCTCTTACTCTTCTAACAATACTATTAGCATTTCACATATGGATACTCCAACAGCAAAAAAGCTGAAACCACAAACAAATAAAATAGTTAACTGAAACACGACGTAAAATACCAAAACTAAGCTAAGTAGCTAATTAAAGTTGCTGGGTGGGAATGAGCACATTTCTCTGAAACCGCGGAAGCTGTCGGAAGTCGCTGCCTTGACCTACTAATCTGTAGATGAGTTTATTGTTTTACAATTGCATCAAAATTACGATGATTGATATTTAGTGTAGGTTTATTTTAGCAATCAACTTTTAGGAAGGGATTTTATAATATAGCAAGGAATTGTATAATATATTTGGGATAGGTTGTAGTGCATTTTGTAGGAAGACCATTTTATAAATATTTTTGAAGCAGTCGGCAAAAACATTTTATACATTATTCCTAATGCTCCCAAGCAAATGTTGATCAAAGTATTCAAATAATGAGTTTCCAAAATAATCAGTTAGTTACGTTAATAAAAGCACGTTGAGTTAATCAAGAAAAGAAAGAGGCATTTTAAATAAAAGCCTAATCGGCTATAAAGCTTCATTTAATTGTAAACAATGTTGCACACACTGTCCAACGTCATAAAACTATAAAACAAATAGGGACTTTGATAAAAAAAAAAACTTCCGGACCGATAGCGCACAGTAATACCAAGAATTTTGCAACATATTACATTTCTAACAAACATGTTTCAGATTGTATTTGGCCTATATTTTGAAGACTGCATCCTGAATGCTTTCCTCCATATCGTAATGTAACAAAAACATTTATTTACTATAAAAGCTAAAAGTGCTATTTTCACATGGATTGATGTATTGTCTTTTAACAGTAATCGCTTAAAAGGAATATAACGGTTTAATAAAGCTTCTGTTAAAGGAAATGCCACCAACACACTCTTATCTATATCAAAGCGGCCGAACAACATCAATTAACTCTAGTTGTCATCAGACAATCGAGCCTTCATCGCCATCAATGGAACCGAACCATTCATCGTTCAATTTATTATTAGCTACTGATGCATGAAGTATGAGATAATCTTAAGAGACACAAGGACTGCGCAATAAAACATATCTTATTGTTATTCGTGTAGATCTTCAAATCCTATGCCCCTTTAGCTGACCAGTAGTCGGTACTAAAGCTAGTGAGTACTTTAAATCGTATTAAAGAGTAAAGATGGAATGGACTGGATCACAAAGCATATGTAATTAATGAATTTGGTTAAATGAATAGTCAGCATTAGCATGTTATCAGGTATTTGGATGATTTCGTATAAAGGATATAATAATATCAACATATTTGACAAAAAATATTTTTGTTGGTGAAAAAATAAATAAGAATAATGCAACAAAGGAAACCTACAATATCATAGAAATAGAGTTTTTTGTTTCTGATATAAATAATAAGAATACTTGAAAAATTTATTTCAGTAGTGTTTAAGTGGACTCCACATATTCTGTTTCTTAATCCCGGTGTCCCATTACACGAAGCTGGGTGGTCGCACACAAAGCTGTATTATTGGTCACAGCCGATGGGCTTGCTGCGGACAATCTAGGGATTAGATACATCGGGAGATCCTAGCTAGCAGTGAGTTTAAGAGCGTCTAAAAATGTACTTTCAGAAAACTTATTTCTGATTATCAAATATTATCAGTAGTGATGTGGCAGGTTCATTAGAAAATAATGTTCATTCTTAACATCCACAATAACTAAACCAAACTACGTATAGGCAAAAATAGTTTCTTACTTACTCACATTCCTGTCGACTTTCCCTTAGGACTATGGTCATCAAACATTACATATATGTATTTGTAGTAATTAAACTAACGAAAAGTGGTTTACAGCAAAAGTTGTTACCTTGATTGTTACCATGTCTTCTAATTCTTACAGATCGAAATAAGCACAATATCTTAAGTGTTTACCTAAATTGCATTTATCTCTACACGTTTTATTATCTAATAGCTGCATCTAATTACATGAACCTGGGTGGTCCCTCTGGCAGCAAAGCGCATAACTATTGAGTGTAGCCAACGGTCTGAGTGTGGACAATTTCTGAGTGCAACGGTTGCTCATATACTGACTTCTGTTACGTTACATTCTTCTATTTAGCTATATTTTTTCAAGTTTTTTTTTGTTGAAATATAAGCGACCAGCATTTTTAAACAGATGCATTTGGTTAGAGTTATAGTTGTGTCAGATTGGTTGACACAATCTTAATTAACACACAAATACCGTTTTATATTGATATTGAACATTACAACGACGATGTGATCATTAAACAAATAGGATTAATAATAATATGAAATGTAATTACAAAGATCGACCATGAAAATTAATGGACTTATAAGACGCTTAAGGGAAGCAACGCAGATACACACATCTGGCCTTAACTACTTAGGCTATTACATTCCATATGCTTTTATAATAAGGCCGAGATTGCCTTTTGACTGTCCGAGTCAAGACTACATTGATGACATTATACTCTTATCATCGGTGACATGCAGTCTACCAAGGAATCTTTATCTGCTTCGAAACAGAGCTGTGTTTTATTGGAACAAAGCTCTATTTTTAATTTGCAAAATATACGTCTTTTTAGGGTTAACTAAGGTCGTTTCTTCCTGACTTCTGACATATTTTTTTCCATAACAAAGTTGCTTTAATTAATGCTCCTAATCTCTTCTGTGAACACAATCGCACTAATACAGGAAGTTGTAGATTGCTGACTCTAATTAATATTCCTCGATATACATAGAAGCTCGGACGTTGGTGTGACGTACAAGATACAAATGAATTGTTACAAAAGAATATGTAGTTTTTTGAGTACATTTATAAGTTAGAATTTGAAATGTTCATATGAATACTACTTTAGGGTTATGTTGTCGTAAAAAACACTATAGGGCGGATTGTTAAGTAAGAGAACATAATGATTTTTTACCTATCGATCTAAAATCTGACAATAATATTAATGAAGATGAATCATAGATGTTGGATAAATTTACTTAACTATCAGTAAAACGCAAGAATTATGACTGTGAAGGTATAATAAAAAAATCACTACATTTGCTACGAAATCCATTACTCGTCTAGCCTACGTCTAATC
>DVOY01000630.1:0-10823 GCA_018237585.1 Apyrrothrix maculosa | reverse complement strand
CAAAACTATTCCGAGGGTATTTATGAGGTAAATGAGTTCGTGGAAATAAAGTTTCTTCTTTTTAAATGTTCGTATCAGAAAGTTCTCGCATCAGTGTTAGATTATGTGCCCAATCTAAAACCTTTGATATTATGAATGTAAGACATACATACATTTGATATCAGAGCAACATTTATTAACAAGGTCATTGCCACATTGATTAATTTTGTTTGTTAATGGAAAGCAAATGCATGTGATAGATTATTTATATTTAAATCAAACTGTAAATACTAATATTATATTATATGAAGTTAATTTTAATTAATTCACAGTGATTTTGGTACATGTTTACATACAAATAAGAAATAATTGACTAATGTTCATTTGCAAACCACGTGACTTCCGTTATCGATTCGAGTTGTTTACTACATTACATTACATTACATATCCTTACGCCAGGTCCCTTACGGAGTAGGCAGAGAGCACGGAGTGCCAAATAACCCAAACCTTACAGACCTGTCGTGCTTCTTCCACATTCATCACTCTCTTCATACATGCACGCCGGTTTGGGGACTTCTGACTCCCCCATCAGTTAGAACTGGATTTATTTGGTCCAGATATGTGAGTCTTGGCCTCCCTCGGCACCTGCGTCCATTCGCATTGAATATCTGTTGTTTTCTAGTTAGTATAAAAAGCGGTGTAGTCTAGCTTAGAAAACACTTTTACGTCGAGTATCGTCCGAGGAGGTTGGAACTCTGAGCAAGGTATGATAATTACGGAAGACCACGTGGTGCTGCAGAACTGAACTGAGTAACTGTTATACTTATTATGTAATTTATTAAAAAGAACACCGAGAGTTTTTATCCGCCGGCACTTTTCACTCAGCCAATATAATACCCTATCTACTAGGGTAATCAGAGCTGAAGAAGTTCGAATAATAAAGTAAATGATCGTTACGTAACTTCGAATAGATCCTTCATTAACCTTAAGTTTGTATATCTACACTATCCGTTTGACGAGGAAGATAACAGATATATCTGTTATCTTAATAACTAAAATATTATCTAGAATATCAAATATCATTTATCAGGTCTGTCCAGTAAAACAGACGTCATAATAAATCATATTATATTAAATATTTATCTAAATGTATTTACATATATATTATTATAACCAAAACCTAATATATAAATCAAACACAAGCATGCTGGTAGCAAGTTTAGGTACAACAATTGCAAAGGTAATAAACGAGACTTTGTTTAATTAAAGTAAAAATATGCATGAATCATATTTAATATATTTATATCCAATTCGTATCAATAATGTTTGAGAAAACGCCGAAAATTTCAATAAAACACATCCTCAATGCAATCAACTGAGCCAGAAACTAAAAGGTGTATAGTTTATACACAGTACTATTTGTACAATATATATGTATAAGCATGGATCGAAAAAGATATTACATTTCGAACAGTAAGATGTTGAACATCTGTTTAGTTTAGGTCACAAAAGCAACAACACTGTGAACAATTACACTAAACTTTACACAGGTATGAGATTTTTGTATGTAGTTTATTACAGGCAATCGAAACAAACAAATATTAATCGTAACATCACGCCTGTAATCCCCGAAGAGGTAGGCAAAGGAATGTAGTACATTCCTACGTTTCGCCAGTTACCTTTACATCCCAATATGGAATAGGTGGTGAGTCTATTGCCATACAGCGGGCAAAGTTACAGACTCCGAGCCACTACTAAATTTCTTATTTTAAAATGAATACAATAGTACTCGACTTGGGATTTGAACCCAGGACCTCTCCATTGGTAGTCACGCTTGCAACCAATACGACCAATGAGGACTTACACAAAAAGATTTTTCGTAAATAAATACTTTTTAAATAACCTAAAGAGAATTTACAATTTAATAAGACTTTAATTTTGAATTATATATTTCAGAAGATTTTTGGAAATAAATGTTATCTAATACAAGCCACATCATTTCAAAACCATCACATTTTGTATATCGTAGTTAAATATACATATACGTAAAACTATAACAGCGATAATGCTGACAATACAATATTTTGCCATATCAAAGAAAAGTTTTATATAAACAATTTTCCCTAAACTGATTTTATGTAAATAAACTCAATTATATAAATACTAAATAGCTTAGACGGAAGCATTTAGCCTCCTAAAACGAGGCCTAACCGTTCAGAGGAAGGCCAGACAAAGTTTATACTCTCGGGACTGTAAGGTACTTGTTCTACTAACAGCTAGTATCAAGTAGAAATTGGCGTCTAATATATATTGCAGTTAAACGCTTCCGTGACACAGTTTACGGCTTACTGTTTTCACTGTGCTAGTTTTTACACGTTTACATTCCTTACACGTTTACATTACGTAACATTCCTTCTTGAATAATTCCTACACAATATTCCATGCTTTGTTTCATTTATTTAAAGTAGGAATTTCATGAATGAAACGACTATTAAAAACCAATGCCATAAATAATGGAAGATTATTAATACTACTCAATTTTATACTCGTACTTCTTTACTATGTAATTTATCCGCAGTATTCACTTTACACGTGATTGAACTACATATGTGCCGGCTTGACATATGTAGCTTTTTTTAGGGATAGTCCGAATAACTTTAGAATTACTTGAAGTCCTTTGGTCACTTAACCCCATTCGTATTTAATGGTTACGTAGTATTTACAAAAGTAGTACCTATTTAACTATTGCAAGTGTAATAGGCAGTACGAGCCAAGCATGAGGTTTAAAAATTTCAATAAGTTTATTTTTACTAAGAAATTACTAATCGCGCTCTTCTTTTGTAATAGGACAAGTCATTGCCGCAAATTACACGCACATGTAAATAGGGCTAAGCTTAATTAATCTACAAAACCCGCCTTATTTTTTGTACATTTTTCCCCTCTGGGCATATCTTGCACGGAAATAAATATTACAACGTCCATAATTTACAAAACATTTCTTATCTTACGCCTGATTATGTTTTGATAATTAAATAAATATTAAAGTGGTGAAACTGAAAGGCTGATTTATAGATACACTTAATTAAGTATACTTATCTGTGATTTCACTTTTATATTACCTACCCTTTACATATACGACTGCCTCGTAAGTGGAGTGGCTGCAAGCGGCTCTGCGAGCGAGAGGTCTTGGTTTCGATCCCTGGCTCGGCTATTGAGTTTTTCTAACTTGAAAATCCTAGATAGCTCGGAGGCTGGTTTTGTGACCGGTGCATAGGAACAAGGTCATATTATATTACATGGTGGGACATAACGTAAGTGATGACACATGGGAGGGGAGTATACTCCTCTGCCTAACCCTTCGTGGAAACACAGGCTTTGTTTTACATGTTACCCTTTAAATTACATAACACTCAACACGAGTACTGTTGTAAATATGTTAAAACATGACATTGTTATACAAAAATTATTTTATTGCGACGTAAAAAACAAGACAATGTAATATTTGCTGAATTGCATAATATCACTATTTATGAGACAGATCTCGCTGTACGTTATCCCCGGTTGTTAACATGTATGTAGTTGCAGAAAACATCTCATTACGCGCGTTTCGTTCGGAGCAAATGGGGGTTAATTTCATTAGCGCGAGCTCAACGAATCGTGTGATAACTTTAGTGATGTTATGTGGAAGCGCCCTTGGGAATAAATGTTTGCAAGCCAACAACATACCGGAATTCTTTGTGACGTTCACGTGTTCATTAGCGCAACTTTAGTTAATATCCGTGAAGTTTCAGTGTTGCATGTTTTATTATGTGGAAGTGTTGTGCTTCATAATAGACCAAGAAGTTAAATCTCGCAGTGGTTATAAGAATGATAATAAATGAAAAACATACTTATTTTTTTCGTTATAAATTATTTGTAAGAAACTTGACACTTTACGTAAAACTTTGCAATTCCAATATTTTTATAGTGAACCTTTTAAATATATTGCTAGGAATCGTAACACATATTTTGTATCATTTAAAACTTCAAATAATTTTGCGCAAATTCCTCAAAAAACCATTACGTATTCACTGCGCTGGCCATAAATCGAATGTTTCCATTAAAGAAAAGGCAATAAAATCGACTCTCAGGTAAGCCCCAGAGCATTGATACGCTCACTTCATTACCATAACTGATTGGACACAGGTATTGTCCTGAAATTCACGCGGCAATTACGAAATGTGGCATGTTGAGCCCCGTGTGCTGTGTCATTATTGGACCGGGACCAAAACTTCCGCATAAAGCGCTTCCGAAAGCCCCACGATTTCCCCAAATTAAAATACCTTTCTGTAACGACAGTTTCTCGTACACTAATTGCCCCAATCAACTGCCGTGAACGCTCGATTCACAATCTATAACAGTACTCAACTGTTATCTGTTATGAAAGATAAATGTTTGGAAATTTTCATGCGGATCACGTTCTGGGACCTTAATTAAGAACTTAATGAGATCGAGTGCTGACCTCGTTTGTGGCAATCAATACCGATCAGTAAATTACAATATAAAACACCTCCTCGAGTCCTTAGCCGGAAGCGGGCTTATTTCGTTGTATTGGCATCCAATTCAATTAGTTTCACTTAACACTTTCATTGGATAGCCATTTTCCGGTTCAGAAGTCTTTCGATAACACTATATCACTGATACTACACAAATGAAAGATGGTTTTAACTTTATACAGTTCATTATGGTAAAAATAGTGTGTTTAGAGACGTGCTGAATTTTTTTATAAGGGAAATATGAATTTCGCAAGGTGACACTCTGAAATCTTAATATCATAGTTGGCTTATCTATTTTGTATGGCTAGAATGGTGTGACTATTAATATAAGAATGGTATGGTTATTGATGCATTTGAAATTGATTACATCAGTCATCAAATGGCTTGTATGTATGATAATCGCACAAATAGATGGGGTCATTCCTAGACACGTGGTCATTTAGAAAAGGTTAGGTTAGAAAACCTCAGGTTAATAGTTTAATTTAAAAATAATAGTTTCAATTTAATACAGTAGCTAAATCCGGTTTTAGATTTATATATACATGACGTAATATCACGTCTGTAATCTCCGAAGAGGTAGGCAGAGCAGTGTAGTACATTCCCACGTTTCACAAGCTACATTTACGACCCAATATGGAATAGGTGGTGAGTCTATTGCCATACACAGGGCACAAATCCAGACTCCGAGCCATTACTAGAAATTCTAATTTTTAGAAAAATCTAATAGTAATACCCGGGATTTCAACCCAGAACCTCTCGAGCAGCCGTCACGATTGCAACCATCACGACCAACGAGGCAGATTTATATATACGATTTCATAATACAGTATATTCGATGGTATCCTTACATTGTATTGCACGCTTGTCTGTAATATACAAGAGACCGTTACTTTCAAGTACGGTAACAAGCGATTACAACATATACGCACTTAAGTTCAGATGACTGTACATGAATATCGAGGAGACATTACCTCGTGCGCTAATAGCCAATATCTGACGCCAAAATTGCCTTCCTAACGATATTTCTGCTCAGAGTAATAAAACCCATAATCCTATTACTGGACCCACTCGAATCGTTTTTGCACACGTTTGTGTAATGTCCACTATATTTATTATTTAGCGATTTCCCGTAATTATTCCTGCGGTAGAGCGGTTATAACTGAAAATTATTTTCGTCTTTTATTGCTAAGAGAATCATGAACTCCTTGGCTGACAATTAAATCGAACGCCCCAATTAATATTCGTAATAATATTTCTATTCAGAGTGACGGATTCTGTACTGGGTAACTTGCGTAATTCTTTATTGGTTGAGTTTTTCAACTATTCGCATACGGTACAAATGAGAATAATGTTTTAAGTCAGATAATTTAAGAAATGGACATAATATGAAATCACGGCACAACATCGGTAGTGTAAATTTGGATTTGATATTTGTTGTTCATATACGATATAGGTATACCTCATTATTTGAAAGTCAGCAGAGATTATATATAATTTTGTGATGTTTTGGGATTGCACAACTTTGTTTTCACGAATATGTGCTATTTATACAAATAGTCACAACAGATGTCGTGTGAAATTTAACGTTTCCTCGCTCCTCTTGACACCCGCCTCAAGCTCCCGAAGTTAAATTGAATCTGGTAGTCAAACCGCGCTCCTATGATTTATAAGCCGCACGTAAATATTCTCGTTACTAGCAAACCACTATGTTTTGGTACAGTCGCGATATTATTATTGTAACTTTTTATAGATAAAATATAGCTATTTATGGGTAACACCATCTTTGGAGAGGCCTATCCCCAGCGGTGGATTCAGACGGGCGGGATAATAATGAATAGTAGGCCTAATTAACGTTTTTAAAACTACTAGCTCTAACCTGCTCTCTTGACATGTGCAAATAAAAATATTGGACATTTAAACTTAATTTCACGCCTGTAATCGCCGAAGAGGTAGGCAGAGGAGGAGGAGTAGGAGAAGGTAGGAGGAGAGTTATGCTCCCAAATTCACCAATTATTGGACATTTAATTTGTTAATAACAAATACATTAATAATTTTATAGTTCCTTTTACGGGGACGTGTATGTATGATATCTTTTTCGCTGTGGGAACTTCGTACTTATTTAGTAATACTGTGTACTTACTGTTTTTATCTGCAATGCTATCATTATAAAGGCGACTTAGGTAAACTTGCCTGCATTATGTGGCCGATCATATTTTGCAGTTTCATTATAAACTTTGCGGAGAAACACGTGCAAGGCTACATATTCTAACGATGCAAGGTTTGAGATCGAAATACAACACGCGTTTCCCGTCGTGGGCGGTTCATTCCTACATTAGTTGATGTTAGTTTATTTTCCTGTGGGAGGGACCATGAGGGTGTGGGTGTGCAAAGGTATATTGGAAAATATATACTATGCATAACATGTACATAATGCACATTGTAACTTAATTATGAATGCACATTTTTTTTTTTTGTGTAAGTGATTCTTATTTACTGTCTGGTATACTCGCAATTTTATTTAACGACTACAAACAGATACTTATCATAATATATTTCTGATATTTGTTTCAAGCAGCATTTGTGAAATATTAATTTCCACTGATTTCCAACCGCGTGAATCGAGGTTCAAGCCGTCGAAATTAAACAGCCACTGGTAGTATAGCCGCACTCGTGATTTATAGCCATACGCTAATACTCTGACTGCGACCATTGCTTTGTGTTCAACAATTGAAGTAAGTATTGCGTGTGGATATTATTATAATTATATCATAACATCAAGGCCCTTACAGGGTAGGCAGATAATACCGAGTGCCATTTATATTCTTAAATACGTGATGAGCTTCTACGTACATAAGTATCTTCATATAAAACGCCTGCTCGGACAAGATGGGTGAGTTTTGGTGCAAATTTTAATTAGCACAGTTAACTATGAATTTTAATTGGAATAAAATAAATACCGTCGAAATAATTTTGGACTACTCTAATACATTCATCCAGTGCTGTTAAGCAGTTCAACCAAATTGAAAATATGCTCCAGGAAACGTCTCCCTTATTTCACATGCGAGCAGAAAGCAAGAACCTAATGTATTCAGTTGTTAGGACAGTTTAACAGTACACATTACAGTAAATTCAGTTGGTGTGTAGGCGTGTGTAAAACAGTCTCAGTTCCAAAGTTAAATTGAAACGGATGTTGTAACCGCACTCATGATTTATTAGTCGCGTGAGGACACTAACTGCGTAACCAGTTTATGCTCTTGCTCACTGTTACTTGTTCCCTTGGATTAAAGTGCAGGTGACTGAAAATAACGATACATTGCGTTATAATTGAATTCAACTTGTTTCAATTTGTATACAACAAGCGCTTTAAAAAGAAACGTTTTTTAATCGGCTGTCTAATCTAGAGCAAATTATTATTTAACATTTGTTTGTGCAAGTTGGCGTTAGAAGAAATATCGGCCGCATGCAAATGTGAATTATTTTGTATACATTATGTTGTCATGTTACGAGCATATTACATGGCTGAATAAACACTACTAGAGATCAAATTTAAAAAAAAATGTACCTATACACACAAACAAATCATCATAAATTAGTTTCGTTATTATTTGATAGTGTTTCATATATATTTATTTCAAATTTTTAAACATCTTGCCTCGTTGGTCGTGTTCGTTGTAAGCGTGACTGCTTGCCGAGACGTCCTATTCCATATTGGAACGTAAACGTAACTGGTGAAACGTGGGAGTGTATTACACTCCTCTGCCTACCTCTTCGGGGATTACAGGCGTGATATTACGTATTAATAATATCTAATATCACGCTCTATGTATATAACACCTCTATGGAGGAGACCCGTGTCATCAACGGAACGATGAAACTGTTGATGAAGATGATATTTAGGTTCTGTAATGTAACTATGACCACCTGGAACTATACTATACATATATAGTTTTCCTAAAGTACAGGTATAATGCAGTTTACCTATTTACATAGGAATATACGATTAACATTTGGCAACAAGTAACGGCCAGGTCAAAGCCGGCGGCGATAAGGTGCGCAGAGATAAGCATTCACAAGAACAAAGGCTGGCCTGACCCGCGGCGACAAGCAAAGCCCTTTTACCTATTATCATATCGTTCGAAATATTTAAAACGATACTTTTTATTTATACTGCGCTATTGGATCCAAGGAGAAAGATGTGATAGACAAGCGCGGATCGAAAATAAAACCATTTCAAAAATAAGGCTGTTTTGAAATATAACAGTCAGTAATATAAGTACACAGGACAGTCAGATAGATAGATATTTGATAGAAGACGTCAGAATGATCTTAAATGATCGTAATTATGGTTAATGATAAATTGGAATATGGAATAAACTAAGACGGAAGCCATAGAATTTTTTTTTTGTGTTGTACAATTACAAATATGTACTAAGCCAGTTGGTGATATATTTTGCAAGGGAGGATGGCCGTTAGTATAGCTAAATTATTAAATTTCGCACAGTTTCCAGAATAGTGTCCTACCACCAAATCCCGTTGTCCCAACGTCTGCGCCTGAAACGTTATTATCTTCATTCAAAGGGCTTCACTTCCGTTCCACTGATCTTCCCAAGTGTATCTTTTTTCATTTATGTAGTTCCGTCCGGAACCGCACAGTTTTGCTACTAACTTAGAAACCTCAATGCCTTTGAAGGAAGGAATACAGAAACAATGCTTAGTTATTATATAAACCTGATTTATAATATGACTTAACATGTGAGAACGTGTTACGATATATTGGGCTTTTGTAAGATTTGTTCTGATCAAGGCTCTTCAATAGCTGCTTAGCATTTTGTAAATAAATTCCGGATCATCCATAGTACTCGTAATGTTGCGAAATAATTGGAAATTATCAGCCCAAAGTACAACGGTACGTAATGAGAAACATACTCGTAACTGAAGACAAATACACTCGAAACATTAATTCGATATTTTAAATATTTTACTACAATAATGTTGTATTGTTATATGTGTGTTGATTTAGTTATAAAAGAAGGTTAAATTTCAATTCGCTTAAAAAAAAAACAAAAGGATTTCAAGTTGCAACACAGTACAGTAAGTACCATAATTAAATAAAATTTTAACACGATGCGTAAAAACCGTACAGTTTGCCAAAATTGAGATTTATGAATAGTGACGCGTTACGCAGTAGCCGGTTGGGGAACAATGGCTGAAAGCCGAAAGCCGCGGCAGAATTAAGCCCATTACCGCCCACCGCAGCGGCAGTTGGCGCACAGTGTAATGTACCTGGTCAACGTTCTACGACTCTGCCATCAACGTACTCTGTGCCCATAGTGCACCAGCCATGTAGTATAGTAATCAAAGGCAGCTCTTTAATAGCTTTAAATAGGAATAATTTAGTTATCATAATAAGCAATAAGGGTTGGAACTTCTGGTTCGTATAGTTATTCACTGCACAGTACTCCAGATGAGTCTCGGTGGCCCGGATAGAACACAAATTACTACTTGTTGAAATCCATACTTATATTTTGAATTGCTTATGTTATATACTTTGGTAGGTACAAATTACAACACGCGTTACATATCCGTTATGTATAATTAATAGTTTGACACAACTAATTATCGTTTGTATATACATGTATCTGATGTAACAACGAGGAATCTAAACTGGAGGTAAGCTGTTAAAATTCCACTTAATTGACGGTAGAGCCACAACAGAGTGTGTTGTGGATAAACAACGGTTGAAAGCCGAAAGCCACGGCTGAATTAAGCCCATTATTGTCGAACCGCAACAACTACGAATCTACTATCAAAATACTGACGTATTTCCGCGTACACCTCGTAAAAGAACAAGGCATATGGAGAGTGAAGGTAACAAACATTTTATGATTTTAAAATAGACGGATATCTTTTATTTCTTTTTACTTACTTGAATACATGTAGCATTCATATTGCATAATATTCTGGAATATAATAAAAATATACAAAAATATTTTTGTGTACGAATAAATTGAATTTAATTGCTAACGGTGAAAAAGAGTTCAAATAACATAATAAAAACATTTTAAGTTGCCTCATTGAGGTAAAAATATTTTATGAAAGCTTAATAGCAAAGTATGAAATAAATATAAAAGAGTCTTACCTAAAATGAGCCTACAAAATGTATTGTTAGAGGTAACAGATTAAGAATTACCGATACAACAAGAAAATAAAATTAGTATTGCAATATTGCAATATTGAGTAAAAATAATTGGTTAAATAGATTCTTTAAAACCATCAACATCTTTGTTATTGTAATTAACCCTTTTTATT